>CM065594.1:243477442-243645826 GCA_033119425.1 Bufotes viridis | reverse complement strand
ACAGGTCAGATAGAAAAGCATCAGTTTTACATCAACCACCACAGGAGAATGGCACTTTTAGAGACTTTGACCCCTGCAGCCACTCGGAGGAGAGAGGTCCCACAGCAGAGAATCAGGCATCATGTCAAACACCACAGGAGAAGGCCACCTTTTGTTTCTTTGACCCCTGCACCCAGAAAGAGGAGAGGGTCCCACAGCAGAGATTCATGCATTTATATCAGCCAGCGCAGGAGAAGGCCGCTTTCAATGACTTAGGCCTTAGCACCGACACAGAGGAGACAGGTCAGATAGCACAAGCATCAGTTTTACATCAACCACCACAGGAGTAGGCCACCTTTGTTTCTTTGACCCTGCACCCAGAAAGAGGAGAGAGGTCCCACAGCAGAGATTCAGGCATTTATATCAGCCAACACAGGAGAAGGCCGCTTTCAGTGACTTAGGCCTTAGCACTGACACAGAGGAGACAGGTCAGATAGCACAAGCATCAGTTTCACATCAACCACCACAGGAGAAGGGCACTTTTAGAGACTTTGACCCCTGCAGCCACACGGAGGAGAGAGGTCCCACAGCAGAGATTCAGGCATTTATATCAGCCACCACAGGAGAAGGCCGCTTTCAGTGACTTTGGCCCCCTGCACCCACACAAAGAAGACATGTCAGACAGCACAAGTATAACATTCATATCACCCAGCACAGGAGAAGGACACTTTCATGTACTTTGGCCCGGCACCCAGACAGACGGAAGGTTCATTCAACTCTGGGTTGCACCTCAAGATCCTACTTATATTTCAAAAATTGATTTTTCAATGAAGAAGTGGCCAGGAGTACAAGACAACATGGTTTAAGGCAGTTATTAAGGACTACTCTGCACAAGGGAGGGTCAGGTCTTGTGGGATCCATGCCTGGTTACATTTTTATAAGCGTCAGCTTGTCCACGTTGGCTGCAGACAGGCGGCTGCGTTTGTCAGTAATGACGCCCCCTGCCGTGCTGAATACACGTTCAGATAAAACGCTGGCCGCCAGGCAGGCCAGCACCTCAAGGCATAACATGCTAATTCTGGCCACGTGGACAATTTGGAAACCCAGAAGTTGAATGGGGCCGAACCATCCGTCAGTACGTGGAGTTGTGTGCAGACGTACTGTTCAACCATGTTAGTGAAATGTTGCCTCCTGCTAACACGTTCCGTATCAGGTGGTGGGGCAGTTAGCTGTGGCGTGGAGACAAAACTTTTCCACATTTCTGCCATGCTAACCCTGCCCTCAGAGGAGCTGGCCGTGACACTGCTGCGTGGGCGACCTCTAGCTCCTCCTCTGCCTTGGCCTTGGCCTTCCACCTGTTCCCCTGTGACAGTTGGGAATGCTCTCAGGAGCGCGTCTACCAGTGTGCGCTTGTACTCGCGCATCTTCCTATCACGCTCCAGTGCAGGAAGTAAAGTGGGCACATTGTCTTTGTACCGTGGATCCAGCAGGGTGGCCACTCAGTAGTCAGCACAAGTTAAAATGTGGGCAACTCTGCTGTCATTGCGCAGGCACTGCAGCATGTAATCGCTCATGTGTGCAAGGCTCCCCAGAGGTAAGGACAAGCTGTCCTCTGTGGGAGGCCTATCGTCATCATCCTCTGTATCCCCAGCCACGCACCAGGGATGTGCCTGTGCTGTGCTGGGTGCCACCCAGCTGTGAACCTGCTTCATCCTCATCCTCCTCCACCTCCTCCTCATCCTCCTCGTCCTCCAGTAGTGGTCCCTGGCTGGCCACATTTGTACCTGCCCTCTGCTGTTGCAAAAACCTCCCTCTGAGCCACTTCTAACAGACTGGCCTGAAAGTGCTAAAAACGACCCGTCATCCTCCTCCTCCTCCTCCTGGCCCTGTCCACCTCCTCTTCCATCATCGCCTAAGCGTTTTCTCTAGGAGACATAGAATTGAGTATCGTCACGCTGATAACAGTGGCATCGCCACTGGCCATGTTGGTGGCGTATGAGTGTTGAGCGAACAGTTCGAGAATCGTTCGGGTCCGTACCGAATTTTGGGGTGTCCGTGACACGGACCGAACCCGGACATTTCAAAAAGTTCGGGTTCGGGTCCGGTGTTCGTCGATTACTTCCCGCTTTCTGAAGGGCTGCACAGCAGCCAATCAGCTAGCGTTTTACTTCTTGCCCTAAGAGCCCATCACAGCCATGCCTACTAATGGCATGGCTGTGATTGGCCAAGATGCAGCATGTGACCCAGCCTCTATTTAAGCTGGAGTCACGTGGCGCCGCACGTCACACTGCTCTGACTAGTGTAGGGAGAGGATGCAGCTTCTGTGAGGCGAGATAGGCAGGGATAAAGAAGCGATTGAATCATCTACCTTTCTACACCTGTGCATCAGAACAACTCAGCTGAGCTGTTCACTGAAAGTCACTATTTTGTTGAGACTGGCCAGAGCGATTTTTACTGGCACATGTAACTGGGCTGACCGGCGGTGGCCATTTTGGGACTTGTGGTGCGCCAGCACTTGCTGCCACAGAGTGTAAACCAAAGCTCCAAAGAAGTTAAAAATCTACACCTGTGAATCAGAACAACAGCGATTCAGCTGCTCAGTCAAAGTCAATTTTTTTCTGGCTGGGCAGACTGTTTTCTGGCACATGTTACTTGGCTGATAGGCGGCGGCCATTTTGGGACTTGTGGTGCTACAGCAAAAGCTGCCACAACGTCCATTAATCTAATGTAATAGTCGATTTTTTCATAGATATAATACATCAGGGGTTTGGCTGTGCTTGTGTCACCCATACTAACTGCAAAGATATTTAATATATCAGTGGTGAAACTGAAAGTAACCCACTTGGATAGCAAATCCCATGAATGTGCTGTTCCAGCTAGGCTAGCCAGTGCCACTACTTTGTCCAATACTGTCAGCCAGAAATATTTTTTTTATGTGCCAGAAATATAAATTAGAAAAAGCTTTCACCGTAATAATAAAATTATTCTGGTGTTAGACCAGAAGAAGCACTCCTGTTGTAATTAATACTGTAAAAGGCTTAGGCAATATTTCTCCCAGTGTGGGAAATTTATCTAGCAAAACTAGCATTTTAACAATTCCGGTGTTCTGAAATACCAGCAGTCCTCTTGTAATTAATACCGCCAAAAGGCATTATATGTCCAGTGTTGTAATTTTGCTGAAAAAAAGGCCAATTTAATCAATCTGGTGTTTGTTAGACCAGAAAAACTAGGCCTCACGTTTTTACTCCTGTAAAAAGGAATTATATCTCCCGTGTGGAATCTATGTACCAAAACTAGCATTATAAAAAATCTGGTGTCCAATTAGCAGCAGTGTTCTTGTAATTAATACCGCCAAAAGGCATTATTGTCCAGTGTTGTAATTTTGCTGAAAAAAGGCCAATTTAATCAATCTGGTGTTTGTTAGACCAGAAAAACTAGGCCTCACGTTTTTACTCCTGTAAAAGAAATTATATCTCCCGTGTGGAATCTATGTACCAAAACTAGCATTATAAAAATCTGGTGTCCAATTAGCAGCAGTGTTCTTGTAATTAATACCGCCAAAAGGCATTATTGTCCAGTGTTGTAATTTTGCTGAAAAAAGGCCAATTTAATCAATCTGGTGTTTGTTAGACCAGAAAAACTAGGCCTCACGTTTTACTCCTGTAAAAAGGAATTATATCTCCCGTGTGGAATCTATGTACCAAAACTAGCATTATAAAAAATCTGGTGTCCAATTAGCAGCAGTGTTCTTGTAATTAATACCGCCAAAAGGCATTATTGTCCAGTGTTGTAAATTTGCTGAAAAAAAGGCCAATTTAATCAATCTGGTGTTTGTTAGACCAGAAAAACTAGGCCTCACGTTTTCACTCCTCTAAAAAGGAATTATATTTCCCGTGTGGGGATCTATGTACCAAAACTAGCATTATAAAAATCTGGTGTCCAATTAGCAGCAGTGTTCTTGTAATTAATACCGCCAAAGGCATTATTGTCCAGTGTTGTAATTTTGCTGAAAAAGGGCCAATTTAATCAATCTGGTGTTTGTTAGACCAGAAAAACTAGGCCTCACGTTTTCACTCCTGTAAAAGGAATTATATCTCCCGTGTGGAATCTATGTACCAAAACTAGCATTATAAAAATCTGGTGTCCAATTAGCAGCAGTGTTCTTGTAATTAATACCGCCAAAAGGCATTATTGTCCAGTGTTGTAAATTTGCTGAAAAAAAGGCCAATTTAATCAATCTGGTGTTTGTTAGACCAGAAAAACTCGGCCTCACGTTTTCACTCCTCTAAAAAGGAATTATATTTCCCCGTGTGGGGATCTATGTACCAAAACTAGCATTATAAAAAATCTGGTGTCCAATTAGCAGCAGTGTTCTTGTAATTAATACCGCCAAAAGGCATTATTGTCCAGTGTTGTAATTTTGCTGAAAAAAGGCCAATTTAATCAATCTGGTGTTTGTTAGACCAGAAAAACTAGGCCTCACGTTTTTACTCCTGTAAAAGGAATTATATCTCCCGTGTGGAATCTATGTACCAAAACTAGCATTATAAAAAATCTGGTGTCCAATTAGCAGCAGTGTTCTTGTAATTAATACCGCCAAAAGGCATTATTGTCCAGTGTTGTAATTTTGCTGAAAAAAAGGCAAATTTAATCAATCTGGTGTTTGTTAGACCAGAAAAACTAGGCCTCACGTTTTTACTCCTGTAAAAGGAATTATATCTCCCGTGTGGAATCTATGTACCAAAACTAGCATTATAAAAAATCTGGTGTCCAATTAGCAGCAGTGTTCTTGTAATTAATACCGCCAAAGGCATTATTGTCCAGTGTTGTAATTTTGCTGAAAAAAGGCCAATTTAATCAATCTGGTGTTTGTTAGACCAGAAAAACTAGGCCTCACGTTTTACTCCTGTAAAAGAAATTATATCTCCCGTGTGGAATCTATGTACCAAAACTAGCATTATAAAAAATCTGGTGTCCAATTAGCAGCAGTGTTCTTGTAATTAATACCGCCAAAAGGCATTATTGTCCAGTGTTGTAATTTTGCTGAAAAAAGGCCAATTTAATCAATCTGGTGTTTGTTAGACCAGAAAAACTAGGCCTCACGTTTTACTCCTGTAAAAGGAATTATATCTCCCGTGTGGAATCTATGTACCAAAACTAGCATTATAGAAAATCTGGTGTCCAATTAGCAGCAGTGTTCTTGTAATTAATACCGCCAAAAGGCATTATTGTCCAGTGTTGTAATTTTGCTGAAAAAAAGGCCAATTTAATCAATCTGGTGTTTGTTAGACCAGAAAAACTAGGCCTCACGTTTTTACTCCTGTAAAAAGGAATTGTATCTCCCCGTGTGGAATCTATGTACCAAAACTAGCATTATAAAAAATCTGGTGTCCAATTAGCAGCAGTGTTCTTGTAATTAATACCGCCAAAAGGCATTATTGTCCAGTGTTGTAATTTTGGTGAAAAAAAGGCCAATTTAATCAATCTGGTGTTTGTTAGAACAGAAAAACTAGGCCTCACGTTTTCACTCCACTACAAAGGAATTATATTTCCCCGTGTGGGGATCTATGTACCAAAACTAGCATTATAAAAAATCTGGTGTCCAATTAGCAGCAGTGTTCTTGTAATTAATACCGCCAAAAGGCATTATTGTCCAGTGTTGTAATTTTGCTGAAAAAAGGTCAATTTAATCAATCTGGTGTTTGCTAGACCAGAAAAACTAGGCCTCACGTTTTTACTCCTGTAAAAGGAATTATATCTCCCGTGTGGAATCTATGTACCAAAACTAGCATTATAAAAAATCTGGTGTCCAATTAGCAGCAGTGTTCTTGTAATTAATACCGCCAAAAGGCATTATTGTCCAGTGTTGTAATTTTGCTGAAAAAAGGCCAATTTAATCAATCTGGTGTTTGTTAGACCAGAAAAACTCGGCCTCACGTTTTCACTCCTCTAAAAGGAATTATATTTCCCGTGTGGGGATCTATGTACCAAAACTAGCATTATAAAAAATCTGGTGTCCAATTAGCAGCAGTGTTCTTGTAATTAATACCGCCAAAAGGCATTATTGTCCAGTGTTGTAATTTTGCTGAAAAAAAGGCCAATTTAATCAATCTGGTGTTTGTTAGACCAGAAAAACTAGGCCTCACGTTTTTACTCCTGTAAAAGGAATTATATCTCCCGTGTGGAATCTATGTACCAAAACTAGCATTATAAAAATCTGGTGTCCAATTAGCAGCAGTGTTCTTGTAATTAATACCGCCAAAAGGCATTATTGTCCAGTGTTGTAATTTTGCTGAAAAAAGGCCAATTTAATCAATCTGGTGTTTGTTAGACCAGAAAAACTAGGCCTCACGTTTTTACTCCTGTAAAAGGAATTATATCTCCCGTGTGGAATCTATGTACCAAAACTAGCATTATAAAAAATCTGGTGTCCAATTAGCAGCAGTGTTCTTGTAATTAATACCGCCAAAGGCATTATTGTCCAGTGTTGTAATTTTGCTGAAAAAAAGGCCAATTTAATCAATCTGGTGTTTGTTAGACCAGAAAAACTTCGGCCTCACGTTTTCACTCCTCTAAAAGGAATTATATTTCCCGTGTGGGGATCTATGTACCAAAACTAGCATTATAAAAAATCTGGTGTCCAATTAGCAGCAGTGTTCTTGTAATTAATACCGCCAAAAGGCATTATTGTCCAGTGTTGTAATTTTGCTGAAAAAAAAGGCCAATTTAATCAATCTGGTGTTTGTTAGACCAGAAAAACTAGGCCTCACGTTTTTACTCCTGTAAAAGGAATTATATCTCCCGTGTGGAATCTATGTACCAAAACTAGCATTATAAAAAATCTGGTGTCCAATTAGCAGCAGTGTTCTTGTAATTAATACCGCCAAAAGGCATTATTGTCCAGTGTTGTAATTTTGCTGAAAAAAGGCCAATTTAATCAATCTGGTGTTTGTTAGACCAGAAAAACTAGGCCTCACGTTTTTACTCCTGTAAAAAGGAATTATATCTCCCCGTGTGAAATCTATGTACCAAAACTAGCATTATAAAAAATCTGGTGTCCAATTAGCAGCAGTGTTCTTGTAATTAATACCGCCAAAAGGCATTATTGTCCAGTGTTGTAATTTTGCTGAAAAAAAGGCAAATTTAATCAATCTGGTGTTTGTTAGACCAAGAAAAACTCGGCCTCACGTTTTCACTCCTCTAAAAAGGAATTATATTTCCCCGTGTGGGGATCTATGTACCAAAACTAGCATTATAAAAAATCTGGTGTCCAATTAGCAACAGTGTTCTTGTAATTAATACCGCCAAAAGGCATTATTCAACACTATATGATCCTATATATCCCAGCGTACTTGTCAAATCAATTCAAAAAACACTAAAGCACCACTGTCCCAATAAAGTACATAGTTTATTAATATCTTTTAAAATCTCTTACAAACATAATTAATTCAAATATAAAATAGAGGTGAAAAACCAATACAAAACAGCGCTCAGTCCAACTTAGTCCAATACTAATTGCACCGCCCATACTATTGCACCTAGCCCCATAGAGACATCATATTTTCCTATAAAAGTCTATCCTGATACAGATCGCAAATAACAAAGTGCCAGTGCATACCTTTCAAAATCTGGGCAGTAAATCACAGTGGACCGCGCACCTCTACGCGCGTTTCGCGTAAGCCGTCAGGAGGAGATCTAGCATTATAAAAAATCTGGTGTCCAATTAGCAGCAGTGTTCTTGTAATTAATACCGCCAAAAGGCATTATTGTCCAGTGTTGTAATTTTGCTGAAAAAAGGCCAATTTAATCAATCTGGTGTTTGTTAGACCAGAAAAACTAGGCCTCACGTTTTTACTCCTGTAAAAGGAATTATATCTCCCGTGTGGAATCTATGTACCAAAACTAGCATTATAAAAAATCTGGTGTCCAATTAGCAGCAGTGTTCTTGTAATTAATACCGCCAAAAGGCATTATTGTCAAGTTTTGTAATTTTGGTGAAAAAAAGGCCAATTTAATCAATCTGGTGTTTGTTAGACCAGAAAAACTAGGCCTCACGTTTTTACTCCTGTAAAAGGAATTATATCTCCCCGTGTGGAATCTATGTACCAAAACTAGCATTATAGAAAATCTGGTGTCCAATTAGCAGCAGTGTTCTTGTAATTAATACCGCCAAAAGGCATTATTGTCCAGTGTTGTAATTTTGCTGAAAAAAAGGCCAATTTAATCAATCTGGTGTTTGTTAGACCAGAAAAACTAGGCCTCACGTTTTTACTCCTGTAAAAGGAATTGTATCTCCCGTGTGGAATCTATGTACCAAAACTAGCATTATAAAAAATCTGGTGTCCAATTAGCAGCAGTGTTCTTGTAATTAATACCGCCAAAAGGCATTATTGTCCAGTGTTGTAATTTTGCTGAAAAAAAGGCCAATTTAATCAATCTGGTGTTTGTTAGACCAGAAAAACTAGGCCTCACGTTTTTACTCCTGTAAAAGGAATTATATCTCCCGTGTGGAATCCATGTACCAACACTAGCATTATAAAAAATCTGGTGTCCAATTAGCAGCAGTGTTCTTGTAATTAATACCGGAAAAAGGAATTATATCTTCCAGTGTGGGAATTTTGGGGCTAAAAAATAATATATTTTATTGTGGTGCGAGTTGAATCGCAACAATGAGGAAACATTCTATTAAGGGACGAGGACGCGGTCGGGGTGGTGTCCGTGGAGCCTCTGTTGCTGGCAGAGGACGTGGCCGTTCGGCCTCAGGCGCACAAAATAGTGAAACAACTCCCTCAAGTAGTCGGCCAGAATTTACAGCGAAATTTGGTGGGGCCCATTGCCGTTATGAGGATGGTAAGGCCTGAGCAGGTACAGGCATTAGTTGATTGGGTGGCCGACAGTGCTTGCAGCACGTTCACCACATTGTCTTCCGCCCAGTCTTCTGCGGAAAGCGCACAGGTGGCACCTGAAAACCAAGCCCATCAGTCTGTCACATCACCCCCATGCATATCAGGGAAACTGGCTGAGCCTCAAGTTATGCAGCAGTTTTCTTCTGTTTGAAGACTCTGCTCCCACGGTTTTCCAGGGGCATCCACCTATCCCTTCCCCAGCGGTGGAAGACATTCCATGCACTGACGCACAACCACTTATAATGTATCCAGATGATGAGGACATGGGAATACCACCACAGCAGAGTGACCGAGTGTCTGATGATGGCGAAACACAGGTGCCCACTGCCGCGTCTTATTGCAGTGTGCAGACTGAACAGGAGGAGGTCAGGGAGGAAGACTGGGTGGAAGACGATGCAGAGGACGATGAGGTCTTAGACCCCACATGGACTGAAGGTCGTGCCGCTGACTTAAATAGTTCAGAGGAAGAGGCAGTGGTGAGACCGAGACAACAGCGAAGCCAAAGAGGAGCAGGGGGCAAAGCAGAACAGCCGCCGTCCAGAGAGTTCGCCTGCTATTGGCCAGCGCCAACAGGGACCCAGCACCCCAAAGGCATATTCAAGGAGTTTCCTGGCATGGCACTTCTTCAAACAATGTGCTGAGGACAAGACCAGAGTGGTTTGCACGCTGTGCCATCAGACCCTGAGGCGAGGCATTGCGTTCTTAACCTAAGCACCACCTGCATGATCAGGCATCTACATGCAAAGCATGAACTGCAGTGGAGAACACACCTTAAAAACAAGGGAACCCGCTCAGGCTCCCCCTGCTCCCTTTAGCGCTGCTGCCTCGGCTTCCGCCTGGAGAGGAATGTTGCTACCTGCAGAGCAGCAAACAGAGGATGTGCCACCGACACCAACACCACCACCGCCACCGACACCTAGCGTCTCCACTATTTCACACAGCAGCGTTCAGATCTCCATCTCTCAAACCTTTGAGAGGAAGCGCAAATTCCCACCTAGTCACCCTCGAGCCCTTGGCCTGAATGCCAGCATTTCTAAACTACTGGCCTTTGAAATGCTGTCATTCCGGCTGAGTGGACACAGACAGCTTCAAACAGCTGATGGCCATGGCTGTCCCCCAGTATGTGGTTCCCAGCCGCCACTACTTCTCCAAGACAGCCGTGCCTTCCCTGCACATGCAAGTGTCCGATAAAATCAAGTGTGCACTGCGCAGCGCCATTTGTGGCAAGGTCCACCTAACCACAGATACGTGGACCAGTAAGCACGGCCAGGGACGCTATATCTCCCTAACTGCACACTGGGTAAATGTAGTGGCGGCTGGGCCCCAGGCGGAGAGTTCCATTGGCGCACGTCCTTCCGCCGCCAAGGATCACAGGGCATCATTCTTTGCCTCCTGTAGCCTCCTCCTCCTACTCGGCTTCCTCCTCCTCCTCCTCTGCTTCCACCAGCTCATCCAGTCAGCCACACACCTTAACCACCAACTTCAGCACAGCCCGGGGTAAGCGTCAGCAGGCCATTCTGAAACTCATATGTTTGGGGACAGGCCCCACACCGCGCAGGAGTTGTGGCGGGGTATTGAACAACAGACCGACCAGTGGTTGCTGCCGGTGGGCCTCAAGCCCGGCCTGGTGGTGTGCCATAATGGGCGAAATCTTGTGGCAGCTCTGGGACTAGCCGGTTTGGCGCACATCCCTTGCCTGGCGCATGTGCTGAATTTGGTGGTGCAAAAGTTCATTCACAACTACCCAGATATGTCAGAGCTGCTGCATAAAGTGTGGGCCGTCTGTGCGCGCTTCGGCGTTCACATCCTGCCGCTGCTCGCCTGTCAGCACTACAGCGGAACTTCGGCCTTCCGCTCACCGCCTAATATGCGGCGTGCCCACCGGTGGAACTCCACCTTGCACATGCTGGAGAGACTGTGCGAGCAGCAGCAGGCCATAGTGGAGTTTCAGCTGCAGCACGCATGGGTCAGTCGCACTGCGGAACAGCACCACTTTACCACCAATGATTGGGCCTCCATGCGAGACCTGTGTGCCCTGTTGCGCTGTTTAGAGTACGCCACCAACATGGCCAGTGGCGAGGCCACTGTTATCAGCGTGATGATACCAATTCTATGTCTCCTAGAGAAACGCTTAGGGCGATGATGGAAGAGGAGGTGGGACAGGGCCAGGAGGAGGAGGAGGAGGATGACGGGTCGTTTTAGCACTTTCAGGCCAGTCTGTTAGAAGTGGCTCAGAGGGAGGTTTTTGCAACAGCAGAGGGCAGGTACAAATGTGGCCAGCCAGGGACCACTACTGGAGGACGAGGGAGGATGAGGAGGAGGTGGAGGAGGATGAGGATGAAGCAGGTTCACAGCGGGGTGGCACCCAGCACAGCGCAGGCACATCCCTGGTGCGTGGCTGGGAGGATACAGAGGATGATGACGATCGCCTCCCACAGAGGACAGCTTGTCCTTACCTCTGGGGAGCCTTGCACACATGAGCGATTACATGCTGCAGTGCCTGCGCAGCGACAGCAGAGTTGCCCACATTTTTAACGTGTGCTGACTACTGGGTGGCCACCCTGCTGGATCACGGTACAAAGACAATGGGTTTCTAAATTGTCCACGTGGCCAGAATTAGCATGTTATGCCTTGGAGGTGCTGGCCTGCCGGCGGCCAGCGTTTTATCTGAAGCGTGTATTCAGCCAGCGGCAGGGCGTCGTTACTGACAAAGCGCAGCCGCCTGTCCGCAGCCAACGTGGACAAGCTGACGTTTATAAAAATGAACTAGGCATGGATCCCACAAGACCTGACCCTCCCTTGTGCAGAGTAGTCCTTAATAACTGCCTTAAACCATGTTGTCTTGTACTCCTGGCCACTTCTTCATTGAAAAATCAATTTTGAAATTAAGTAGGATCTTGGGGTGCAACCCAGAGTTGAATGAACCTTCCCTCTGTCTGGGTGCCGGGGCCAAAGTACATGAAAGTGTCCTTCTCCTGTGCTGGGTGATATGAATGTTATACTTGTGCTGTCTGACATGTCTCCTTTGTGTGGGTGCAGGGGCCAAAGTCACTGAAAGCGGCCTTCTCCTGTGGTGGCTGATATAAATGCCTGATTCACTGCTGTGGGACCTCTCTCCTCTTTCTGGGTGCAGGGGTCAAAGAAACAAAAGGTGGCCTACTCCTGTGGTGGTTGACATGATGCCTGATTCTCTGCTGTGGGACCTCTCTCCTCTTTCTGGGTGCAGGGGTCAAAGTCTCTAAAAGTGCCCTTCTCTTGTGGTGGTTGATGTGAAACTGATGCTTGTGCTATCTGACCTGTCTCCTCTGTGTCGGTGCTAAGGCCTAAGTCACTGCAAGCGGCCTTCTCCTGTTCTGGCTGATATAAATGCCTGATTCTCTGCTGTGGGACCTCTCTCCTCCCGTGTGGCTGCAGGGGTCAAAGTCTCTGAAAGTGCCATTCTCCTGTGGTGGTTGATGTGAAACTGATGCTTGTGCTATCTGACCTGTCTCCTCTGTGTCGGTGCTAAGGCCTAAGTCACTGAAAGTGGCCTTCTCCTGTGCTGGCTGATATAAATGCCTGAATCTCTGCTGTGGGACCTCTCTCCTCTTTCTGGGTGCAGGGGTCAAAGTCTCTAAAGTGCCCTTCTCCTGTGGTGGTTGATGTGAAACTGATGCTTGTGCTATCTGACCTGTCTCCTCTGTGTCGGTGCTAAGGCCTAAGTCACTGAAAGTGGCCTTCTCCTGTGCTGGCTGATATAAATGCCTGAATCTCTGCTGTGGGACCTCTCTCCTCTTTCTGGGTGCAGGGTCAAAGTCTCTAAAAGTGCCCTTCTCCTGTGGTGGTTGATGTGAAACTGATGCTTGTGCTATCTGACCTGTCTCCTCTGTGTCGGTGCTAAGGCCTAAGTCACTGAAGCGGCCTTCTCCTGTCCTGGCTGATATAAATGCCTGAATCTCTGCTGTGGGACCTCTCTCCTCTTTCTGGGTGCAGGGGTCACAGTCTCTAAAAGTGCCCTTCTCCTGTGGTGGTTGATGTGAAACTGATGCTTGTGCTATCTGACCTGTCTCCTCTGTGTCGGTGCTAAGGCCTAAGTCACTGAAAGCGGCCTTCTCCTGTTCTGGCTGATATAAATGCCTGATTCTCTGCTGTGGGACCTCTCTCCTCCGTGTGGCTGCAGGGGTCAAAGTCTCTGAAAGTGCCATTCTCCTGTGGTGGTTGAAGTGAAACTGATGCTTGTGCTATCTGACCTTTCTCCTCTGTGTCGGTGCTAAGGCCTAAGTTACTGAAAGCGGCCTTCTCCTGTTCTGGTTGATATAAATGCCTGAATCTCTGCTGTGGGACCTCTCTCCTCTTTCTGGGTGCAGGGGTCAAAGAAACAAAAGGTGGCCTACTCCTGTGGTGGTTGACATGATGCCTGATTCTCTGCTGTGGGACCTCTCTCCTCCGTCTGGGTGCAGGGGTAAAAGTCTCTCAAAATGGCCTTCTCTTGTGCTGGGTGATGTGAAGCTGATGTTTGTGCCATCTGACATTGTTGCCGGGGTCCCATTAAATGGTGGCCTACTCCTGTGGTGGGTGATCTAAATGCATGATTCTCTGTTGTGAAAGCCTCTCTCCTCCGTCTGGGTGCAGGTGTCAAAGTCTCTCAAAGTGGCCTTCTCTTGTGCTGGGTGATGTGAAGCTGATGTTTGTGCCATCTGACATGGTTGCCGGGGTCCCATTAAATGGTGGCCTACTCCTGTGGTGGGTGATCTAAATGCATGATTCTCTGCTGTGAAAACCTCTCTCCTCCGTCTGGGTGCAGGGGTCAAAGTCTCTCAAAGTGGCCTTTGCTTGTGCTGGGTGATGTGAAGCTGATGTTTGTGCCATCTGACATGGTTGCCGGGGTCCCATTAAATGGTGGCCTACTCCTGTGGTGGGTGATCTAAATGCATGATTCTCTGCTGTGAAAACCTCTCTCCTCCGTCTGGGTGCAGGGTCAAAGTCTCTCAAAGTGGCCTTCTCTTGTGCTGGGTGATGTGAAGCTGATGTTTGTGCCATCTGACATGGTTGCCGGGGTCCCATTAAATGGTGGCCTACACCTGTGGTGGGTGATCTAAATGCATGATTCTCTGCTGTGAAAACCTCTCTCCTCCGTCTGGGTGCAGGGGTCAAAGTCTCTCAAAGTGGCCTTCGCTTGTGCTGGGTGATGTGAAGCTGATGTTTGTGCCATCTGACATGGTTGCCGGGGTCCCATTAAATGGTGGCCTACTCCTGTGGTGGGTGATCTAAATGCATGATTCTCTGCTGTGAAAACCTCTCTCCTCTGTCTGGGTGCTGGTCCAAAATACATGAGAGTGGCCTTCTCCGGTGGTGGTTGATATGACGCATGATTCCTTGCTGTGGGACCTGTATCCTCTGTCTGGGTGCTGATCCAAAATAAATGAGAGTGGCCTTCTCCGGTGGGGGTTGATATGACGCATGATTCCTTGATGTGGGACCTCTCTCCTCTGTCTGGGTGCTGGTCCAAAATACATGAGAGTGGCCTTCTCCGGTGGTGGTTGATATGACGCATGATTCCTTGCTGTGGGACCTGTATCCTCTGTCTGGGTGCTGGGCGAAATATATGAGAGTGGCCTTCTCCGTTGGTGGTTGATATGAGGCATGATATCTTGCTGTGGGACCTATCTCCTCTGTCTGGGTGCTGGTCCAAAATAAATGAAGTGGCCTTCTCCGGTGGGGGTTGATATGACGCCTTATTCCTTGATGTGGGACCTCTCTCCTCTGTCTGGGTGCTGGTCCAAAATACATGAGAGTGGCCTTCTCCGGTGGTGGTTGATATGACGCATGATTCCTTGCTGTGGGACCTGTATAGTAGGAGGAGGAGGAAGCCGAGTAGGAGGAGGAGGCTACAGGAGGCAAAGAATGATGCCCTGTGATCCTTGGCGGTGGAAGGACGTGCGCCAAGGAACTCTCCGCCTGGGGCCCAGCCGCCACTACATTTACCCAGTGTGCAGTTAGGGAGATATAGCGCCCCTGGCCGTGCTTACTGGTCACGTATCTGTGGTTAGGTGGACCTTGCCACAAATGTCGTTGCGCAGTGCACACTTGATTTTGATCGGACACTTGCATGTGCAGGGAAGGCACGGCTGTCTTGGAGAAGTAGTGGCGGCTGGGAACCACATACTGGGGGACAGCCATGGCCATCAGCTGTTTGAAGCTGTCTGTGTCCACCAGCCGGAATGACAGCATTTCAAAAGGCCAGTAGTTTAGAAATGCTGGCATTCAGGCCAAGGGCTCGAGGTGACTAGGTGGGAATTTGCGCTTCCTCTTAAAGGTTTGAGAGATGGAGAGCTGAGCGCTGCTGTGTGAAATAGTGGAGGCGCTAGGTGACGGTGGTGGTGGTGGTGTCGGTGGCATCCTCTGTTTGCTGCTCGGCAGGTGGCAGCATTCCTCTCGAGGCGGAAGCCGAGGCAGCAGCGCTAGAGGGAGCAGGGGAGCCTGAGCGGGTTCCTTGTTTTTAAGGTGTGTACTCCACTGCAGTTCATGCTTTGCATGTAGATGCCTGATCATGCAGGTGGTGCTCAGGTTAAGAACGTTAATGCCTCGCCTCAGGGTCTGATGGCACAGCGTGCAAACCACTCTGGTCTTGTCCTCCAGCACATTTTTGAAGAAGTTCCATGCCAGGAACTCCTTGAAAGATGCCTTTGGGGTGCTGGGTCCCTGTTGGCGCTGGCCAATAGCAGGCGAACTCTCTGGACGGCGGCTGTTCTGCTTTTGCCCCCTGCTCCCTCTTTGGCTTCGCTGTTGTCTCGGTCTCACCACTGCCTCTTCCTCTGAACTATTTAAGTCAGCGGCACGACCTTCCAGTCCATGTGGGGTCTAAGACCTCATCGTCCTCTGCATCGTTTTCCACCCAGTCTTCCTCCCTGACCTCCTCCTGTTCAGTCTGCACACTGCAATAAGACGCGGCAGTGGGCACCAGTGTTTCGTCATCATCAGAGACTTCGGTCACTATGCTGTGGTGGTATTCCCATGTCCTCATCATCTGGATACATAAGTGGTTGTGCGTCAGTGCATGGAATGTCTTCCACCGCTGGGGAAGGGCTAGGTGGACGCCCCTGGAAAACCGTGGGAGCAGAGTCTTCAAACAGAATAAGAGACTGCTGCATAACTTGAGGCTCAGCCAGTTTCCCTGATATGCATGGGGGTGATGTGACAGACTGATGGGCTTGGTTTTCAGGTGCCACCTGTGCACTTTCCGCCAGAAGACTGGGCGGAAGACAATGTGGTGAACGATGCTGGAAGCACTGTCGGCCACCCAATCGACTAATGCCTGTACCTGCTCGGCCTTACCATCCTCATAACGGCATTGGGCCCCACCAAATATCACTGTAAATTCTGCCGGCTACTTGGGGAGTTGGTTCACTACTTTGTGCGCCTGAGGCCGAGCGGCCACGTCCTCTGCCAGCAACAGAGGCTCCACGGACACCACCACGACCGCGTCCTCGTCCCTTAATAGAATGTTTCCTCATTGTTGCGATTCAACTCGCACCACAATAAAATATATTATTTTTAGCCCCAAAAATTCCCACACTGGAAAATATAATTCCTTTTTCTGGTATTATTTACAAGAAGACTGCTGCAAATTGGACACCAGAATTTTTAATATGCTAGTTTTGGTACATAGATTCCCACACAGGGAGATATAATTCCTTTTACAGGAGTAAAACGTGCGGCCTACTGTTTCTGGTCTAACATAACACCAGATTGATTAAATTGGCCTTTTTTTCACCAAAATTACAACACTGGACAATAATGCCTTTTGCGGTATTAATTACAAGAAGACTGCTGCTAATTGGACACCAGAATTTTTAAAATGCTAGTTTGTGTACATAAATTCCCACACTGGAATATATAATTCCTTTTTCCGGTATTAATTACAAGAAAACTGCTGCAAATTAGACACCAGAATTTTTAATATGCTAGTTTTGGTACATAGTTTCCCACACGGGGAGATATAATTCCTTTTTACAGGAGTGAAAACGTGAGGCCTACTGTTTCTGATCTAACAAACACCAGATTGATTAAATTGGCCTTTTTTTCACCAAAATTACAACACTGGACAATAATGCCTTTTGCGGTATTAATTACAAGAAGACTGCTGCTAATTGGACACCAGAATTTTTAAAATGCTAGTTTGTGTACATAAATTCCCACACTGGAATATATAATTCCTTTTCCGGTATTAATTACAAGAAAACTGCTGCAAATTGGACACCAGAATTTTTAATATGCTAGTTTTGGTACATAGATTCCCACACGGGGAGATATAATTCCTTTTACAGGAGTGAAAACGTGAGGCCTACTGTTTATGGTCTAACAAACACCAGATTGATTAAATTGGCCTTTTTTCACCAAAAGTACAACACTGGACAATAATGCCTTTTGCGGTATTAATTACAAGAAGACTGCTGCTAATTGGACACCAGAACATTTAAAATGCTAGTTTGTGTACATAAATTCCCACACTGGAATATATAATTCCTTTTTCGGTATTAATTACAAGAAAACTGCTGCAAATTGGACACCAGAATTTTTATATGCTAGTTTTGGTACATAGATTCCCACACGGGGGATATAATTCCTTTTACAGGAGTGAAAACGTAAGGCCTACTGTTTCTGGTCTAACAAACACCAGATTGATTAAATTGGCCTTTTTTCACCAAAATTACAACACTGGACAATAATGCCTTTTGCGGTATTAATTACTAGTGATGTCGCGAACATAAAATTTTCAGTTCGCGAACAGCGGCGCGAACTTCCGCAAATGTTCGCGAACAGGCGAACAGGCGAACCGCCATAGACTTCAATAGACAGGCGAATTTTAAAAACCAAGGGGACTCTTTCTGGCCACAATAGTGATGGAAAAGTTGTTTCAAGGGACTAACACCTGGACTGTGGCATGCCGGAGGGATCCATGGCAAAACTCCCATGGAAAATTACGTAGTGGGCGCTTGAGTCGGGTTTTAATCCATAAAGGGCAAAAATCAACTAACATTCCTAAATGCTTTAAAACATCCATTGTGTGTATACGATCAGGTATGATGTTGTATCAATCAGGTAGTGTAAGGGTTACGCCCGATTCTCAGACATTGACATACCAAACTCCTCTTTTAATGCACCGTAAACAGTCCATTTGCACAACCGCAAACTCCCCATTTGCACAAAGTTGGATACCAAGCTAGCCATGTCCGGTGATGTCATTGAAGGTTTCTTCCTCCACCCAGCCACGTACAACACCAAGGGTCCCGAAAGGTCAATTGAATTGATTTTTCGAGCGGGGAGATGGTTAAAAAACGCTGGCTCCCTCCCCTTTGTTTTAATCCACGGTCACTGCTTCTGCGCCGTGCAATTTACTCTCACACCCGATATGAGTGGTATTTTCTGTAGTACTATTCTCATCAGTTTAATCCCTCTAATGTCCCCAATCTGGGGGCCATTTATTGAATAGATTTTCGAGACGGGAGATGGTTAAAAAACGCTGGCTCCCTCCACTCTGTTTTTAATCCACGGTCACTGCGTCTGCGCCGTGCAATTTACTGTCACACCCGATATGAGTGGTATTTTCTGTAGTACTATTCTCATCAGTTTAATCCCTCTAACGTCCCCAATCTGGGGGTTCATTTATTGAATAGATTTTTCGAGCGGGAGATGGTTAAAAAACGCTGGCTCCCTCCACTCTGTTTTAAACCACGGTGACTGCGTCTGCGCCGTGCAATTTACTGTCACACCCATATGAGTGGTATTTTCTGTAGTACTATTCTCATCAGTTTAATCCCTGTTTCATCCCATATCAGGGATTGCCTTTTGTGAAAAAAATATTAGGCCTGGTACCTTCGACTGCCTTCACAATGACAGACCAAACTCTCATACACCAAACTGAATTGATTTCAGGAACCGGGAGATGGAAAAAGCAGCTTGGTCGGTCCTCATACTCCCAAATTGGGGCACTGCGCGTGCACAGAGCAATGTGCTGTGACACCCTATATGAGTGGTGTCTTAACTAGTACTATTCCTATCAGCGGCGGGCGGGTGCGTGGTAACTTGAGAGCAGGTGACCAAAGCTGAGCTGGAGGAAGATGGTGCGTCAAGGTTCTTAGCAGAAGCTGTTGAAGATTGGGTGTCCTGTCTAAGCCAGTCAACTGCGTCCTCAGAATTTTTCGGGTTCAGGGTACATGGCCTCTGAACACTAGGCATTATTCAGGGACAGTGGAAATCACAGCACCACGACCACGGCGGCCCCTGCGGTGTGGCCTGCCTCTGCCTGTCATTTTTTTCGATATGTGGTACTGTGCCACCCTGTATCAGTCGTGGGCACTGGCAGTGGGCACACTACAGTCTGTGGAAGTGGGCCTGACACACACTGGCAGCAGGCAAGCAACTGAAATTAGACTAATGTGTAAAAATTAAATGCCTTATTTATCGTCAAGCTACTGTGCCACCCGGTATCAGTGGTTGGCACTGGCAGTGGGCACACTACAGTCTGTGGAGGTGGGCCTGACACACACTGGCAGGAGGCAAGCAACTGAAATTAGACTAATGTGTAAAAATGAAATGCCTTATTTATCGGCAAGCTACTGTGCCACCCGGTATCAGTGGTTGGCACTGGCAGTGGGCACACTACAGTCAGTGGAAGTGGGCCTGACACGCACTGGCAGCAGGCAAGCAACTGAAATTAGACTAATGTGTAAAAATTAAATACCTTTTTTATGCAAAGTCCTGTGCCAGCCGTTATGAGTAGTGGGCACTGGCAGTGGGCACACTACAGTCACTGGAAGTCAGCCTGACACACACTGGCAGGCAACTAAACTTAGATTAAAGTGTAAAAATGAAATGACTTTTTTGATGCAAAGTCCTGTGCCACATGGGATGACAGGGGTGGGCACTGGCAGTGGGCACACTACAGTCAGTGGAAGTCGGCCTGACACACACTAGCAGCAGGCAAGCAGCTGAAATTACACTAAAGTGTAAAAATTAAATGCCTATTTTGATGCAAAGTCCTCTGCCAGCCGGTATGAGTGGTAGGCACTGGCAGTGGGCACACTACAGTCACTGGAAGTCAGCCTGACACACACTGGCAGGCAACTAACCTATAGATTAAAGTGTAAAAATTAAATGCCTTTTTTGATGCAAAGTCCTGTGCCACACGGGATGACAGGAGTGGGCACTGGCAGTGGGCACACTACAGTCAGTGGAAGTCGGCCTGACACACACTAGCAGCAGGCAAGCAGCTGAAATAACACTAAAGTGTAAAAATTAAATGCCTTTTTTATGGAAAGTCCTGTGCCAGCCGGTATGAGTGGTGGGCACTGGCAGTGGGCACACTACAGTCACTGGAAGTCAGCCTGACACACACTGGCAGGCAACTAAACTTAGATTAAAGTGTAAAAATTAAATGCCTTTTTTTGATGCAAAGTCCTGTGCCACATGGGATGACAGGGGTGGGCACTGGCAGTGGGCACACTACAGTCTGTGGGCCTGCAGCTCCTCACACACAGGCAGGCCATGCAACTGCAATATATATATAAAGGAAAAAAAAGCTAATGTTGCAGCCCTAAAAAGGGCTTTTGGGGTGCTGTCAGGACGCTGTCCTTACAGCAGAGATCAGATGAGTCTTTCAGGACTGGAGTGGACACTGAATTCACTAGCCTAGCTATCAATTTCCCTATTAAATCAGCAGCAATTACACTCTCCCTCCTCTCACTAAGACTGCAAATTCCAAATGAATCTAAAATGGATGCTGTGCAGGAGGTGGGAGGGTCTGGGAGGAGGGTATGCTGCTGATTGGCTGGAGATGTGTCTGCTGACTGTGAGGTACAGGGTCAAAGTTTGCTCAATGATGATGTATAGGTGGCGGACCGAACATCGCATATGTTCGCCCGGCAGAGGCGAAGCGAACAAGCTATGTTCGCCGGGAACTGTTCGCGGCGAATAGTTCGAGCCATCTCTATTAATTACAAGAAGACTGCTGCTAATTGGACACCAGAATTTTTAAAATGCTAGTTTGTGTACATAAATTCCCACACTGGAATATATAATTCCTTTTTCGGTATTAATTACAAGAAAACTGCTGCAAATAGGACACCAGAATTTTTAAAATGCTAGTTTTGGTACATAGATTCCCACACGGGGAGATATAATTCCTTTTACAGGAGTGAAAACGTGAGGCCTACTGTTTCTGGTCTAACAAACACCAGATTGATTAAATTGGCCTTTTTTCACCAAAATTACAACACTGGACAATAATGCCTTTTTGCGGTATTAATTACAAGAAGACTGCTGCTAATTGGACACCAGAATTTTTAAAATGCTAGTTTGTGTACATAAATTCCCACACTGGAATATATAATTCCTTTTTCGGTATTAATTACAAGAAAACTGCTGCAAATTGGACACCAGAATTTTTAATATGCAAGTTTTGGTACATAGATTCCCACACGGGAGATATAATTCCTTTTACAGGAGTGAAAATGTGAGGCCTACTGTTTCTGGTCTAACAAACACCAGATTGATTAAATTGGCCTTTTTTCACCAAAATTACAACACTGGACAATGTAATGCCTTTTGCGGTATTAATTCCTTTTACAGGAGTAAAAACGTGAGGCCTACTGTTTCTGGTGTAACTAACATCAGATTGATTAAATTGGCCTTTTTTCACCAAAATTACAACACTGGACGATATAATGCCTTTTGCGGTATTAATTACAAGAGGACTGCTGGTATTTCAGAACACGGAATTTTAAAATGCTAGTTTTGCTAGATAAATTTCCCACACTGGGAGAAATATTGCCTAAGCCTTTTTACAGTATTAATTACAACATGAGTGCTTCTTCTGGTCTAACACCAGAATAATTTTATTATTACGGTGAAAGCTTTTTTAATTTATATTTCTGGCACATAAAAAAAAAAATATTTCTGGCTGACAGTATTGGACTCGGCTGTAGTGGCACTGGCTAGCCTTGCTGGAACAGCACATTCATGGAATTTGCTATCCAAGTGGGTTACTTTCAGTTTCACCACTGATATATTAAATATCTTTGCAGTTAGTATGGGTGACACAAGCACAGCCAAACCCCTGATGTAGTATATCTATGAAAAAATAGACTATTACATGAGATTAATGGATGTTGTGGCAGCTTTTGCTGTAGCACCACAAGTCCCAAAATGGCCGCCGCCTATCAGCCCAGTAACATGTGCCAGAAAAGCGGTCTGCCCAGCCAGAAAAAAAAATAGACTTTGACTGAGCAGCTGAATCACTGTTGTTCTGATTCACAGGTGTAGATTTTACACTTCTTTGGAGCTTTGGTTTAGACTCTGTAGCAGCTTGTGCTGGCGCACCACAAGTCCCAAAATGGCCACCGCCGGTCAGCCCAGTTACATGTGCCAGTAAAAATCGCTCTGGCCAGTCTCAACAAAATAGTGACTTTCAGTGAACAGCTCAGCTGAGTTGTTCTGATGCACAGGTGTAGAAAGGTAGATCATTCAATCGCTTCTTTATCCCTGCCTATCTCGCCCTCACAGAAGCTGCATCCTCTCCCTACACTAGTCAGAGCAGTGTGACGTGCGGCGCTACGTGAGTCCAGCTTAAATAGAGGCTGGGTCACATGCTGCACTTGGCCAATCACAGCCATGCCATTAGTAGGCATGGCTGTGATGGGCTCTTAGGGCAAGAAGTAAAACGCTAGCTGATTGGCTGCTATGCAGCCCTTTAGAAAGCGGGAAGAAATCGACGAACACCGAACCCAAACTTTTTTGAAAATGTCCGTGTTCGGGTCCGTGTGACGGACACCCCAAAATTCGGTACGGACCCGAACGATTCTCGAACTGTTCGCTCAACACAAGTCATCAGTGGTCGGGAAGATGCTGATCTGACAGAGTGGATATATGCTCGTTATTTCCTTTCTTTTAGTTGGGCTAACATTAATTTGGAGGCCTTGTCTCCATAGGCATAATATCGGAATTGTGCAGAGAGGTACAGTTTTGCAGATCATACATTTAAAATGTTTCGAAGCTCTGTCCTAAGTGCATCTATTTTGGTCAAATCCTCAGTTTTTAGATGCTTTTTGTGTTTTTTTCTCCGTAATCTGAATCTGAGGCGAGCTATTTAATATGGCTGCTTCTCTCTCCTTTTTTAAGAATTATCCCAGTGATATAAGGTGTTGTCACGGACGTACCGCGACATACGGACGTTCCCGCGACAGGTGACAGGAGATCTGTGAGACTGGTAACATGTGGTTTGATCTGACATGTTTTCCTTTTGGATCAAATGACGTCTGTGTTGTTTCTGGTGCTTGCCACACCTTCTTTCCCCAGGTGTGGCTATTTGGGTCATTTAACCTTCTCTATTTATTGTTGTTTCTCCCACTATGCTATGCGGTTTATAGCTTCTGTTGGACTTATGGTTAGCTTGTGTTTGGTTCGTGACTGAGTTCCTGGTGCTACCAAAGCTTCATTGAAGATAGGTGTTTCCTTTCCCTTTTGTATTTTATTTATATACCGGTATATGTGTGTGTTGCCTTTCCATTTTGTTTGTCATTAGGCCTAAGGGAAACTCCTGTTCGTCCTTCCTTTTGAATGAACAGGTATACTTAGTCCTGACATTAGTTCCAGGGTCCTTTTGGGTGAGATAGGATTCTAGGTATACAGTGTATGAACTTGCTTATCTTTGGGGCCTGTTCATACTGGTAGTCTGTCAGGACTGAAGTTAGGGTTTTCTCTAGGAGGGGTCCATCTTCCTTGCCTAGTTTCCAGGCCTTATTCCAGTATTCCCTTTCCCTCCTATGATCGGTGTGGTGTTTTCCTCCCACACATGAGCATGACAGGTATCCTCACACGACTGCCTTGTGAGCCTCCCAAACTATCCCCTCAGACACATCAGGGGTTTCATTAAGTCAGAAGTGCTCCTCCAGTTTCCCTATAATGTTACTGACATTAATAAAATTGTCTAGCAGTGTCTCATTGAGACGCCAGGAAGTAGACGGTTTCGGTAGACTCACATGAGCTTTTTCCAAAAATAATGGCAACTGGTCAGAAAGTAATATATTGCCTATGGTGACCTTTTTACTGTACATGCGGAGAGCATATGGGAGAAACAAAAATATAATCTAGCCGCTGATATGATTTGTGGGCCATGGAATAGAAAGTATAGTCCTTCTCAAAGGGGTGGAGAGTCCTTCAAGAGTCGATTAGGCCTGCATCTGTGAAAGATTTTAATATTTTATGGATTGCAAGCTGGGACATGAAGAATGTCCAGTGGAAGTGTCCAACTTTGGGTTAAAGACCACATTTAGGTCTTCTCTCAGGATTGTCACTCCTCTGCAAACTCAATGAACAAAGCCAAGACCACAGTAAGTCAAATATGTTGAGAGATATTCGGGCACAGACATTACC
Source organism: Bufotes viridis (assembly GCA_033119425.1). Classification (NCBI taxonomy): domain Eukaryota; kingdom Metazoa; phylum Chordata; class Amphibia; order Anura; family Bufonidae; genus Bufotes; species Bufotes viridis. Next base: position 243,621,530 of record CM065594.1, on the reverse strand, counting down.
AAATGTGTACATCCGGTTTCCAATAGAACCTTTTAGGAAGACGTATTGACCCTCTTTGTCAATTAAGATCGAGCGCACCTCCAAGGGTAGGTTCTTATGTATGCCAATATATGTACCTTTTGTTGGAGACCCGGGAGGCAAAGTGTGAAACCACTGGTTGTAGGTGGATCTTGATAAACATGGGATATGTTTTTCTCCTGCAGCATCATAACATTTACTCGGTATTTGCGCATGTGTTGGATGATCTAACCTCTCTTGGAAGGTGTGCCCAGACCTCGGACATTAAAGGAACTGATGCTCAAGTGTAGCCATATTGAGTCAAGACAGGGAGGTAATAGCAGTGGACCTCTCTGGAGTTGGTGTGACTGTAGTGAACATAACAAAGAGAAAAGAAAAATGAACAGAAAATTAGTCAGTAAAAACTTTTGTATCATAACAAGGCTAATGGTGTTTGTAGGTTCTAATATTAGAGAAAATATCCTTTAAGGAAGTTATTGGCAAAGGTGAAATAGTTGCCAAAATATACCACAGGCTTGGGGTGATAAATTAGAGTAAAGTAGATAAATTAAAAAGTAATGTAGCGCACAGCAGATAAAAAACATAGGAGAGGACTGATGGACACAGGAGATGGCTGCAGGTACAGCCCATCAAAGAACCCTGACAATAACAACATAAGAGAACATGCTGGAAAGAGGCTATAATATAGAGACACAGAACAAATCGTTCTTTAAACAGCATGAAAGAACCACTAAAGTCCAGCAATGCAATCATGCCCAATGTAATATAAAGTAAATACCAGGCGCTCAGTGCCGACCCTGCAGCCATCTCCTGCCATACACTGTTTTTCACCTGCAAAGGCTTCATACGTTTCCTCTTCATACGTTGTTGTCTCTGGGGGTGAGATGGTGTCCAGGGAGCGATGAAGGGAAGTGGTGGGAGGTCTGTCAAATTCTGGACCGCATTCCATTCCAGGATCTCTAGCGGTTCCATATCCAGGTCTGGTATACTGCTTGTAGATCAGCCGGGGATCGAACAGTCACTTTAAGACCCGGGAGCATTAATAAGGACCCTGAATGGGTGTAGTCAGCGGTATGTTAAGTTTCTTTCTTTAAGGACATTAAGGAAAGGCTTTAGTTCTCTTCTTTTTTGCAACGTCAGTGGAGAGAGGTCTTGGAACAGAGAGATATTAGCGTCTGCAAAAGTGAGCCAGGGTGATATACGGGCTGCTTTAAGAACTTTTTCTTTAGTTTGGAAGTTCACTAGTCGGCATATGACATCTCTAGGTGGTTTGTTCAGTCTCGGTGGGGGGCATAATGCCTGGTAAGTCCTATCCATTAAGAGATATATTGTGTCTATCGAGTCTGGGCCCAACATTAAAGTAAAAAGTTCAGTCACCGACTGTCACGGACGTTCCTGCGACAGGTGGCAGGAGATCGGTGAGACTGGCAACACGTGGTTTGATCTGACATGTTTACTATTTGGATCAAATTACATCTGTGTTGTTTCTGGTGCTTGCACACCTTCTTTCCCCAGGTGTGCCTATTATGGTAATTTAACCTTCTCTATTTATTGTTGTTTCTCCCACTATGCTATGCGGTTTATAGCTTCCGTTTGAGTTGTGAATAGCTGGTGTGTGTGTATCTCGGCTGAGTTCCTGGTGCTGCCATAGCCACTTGAAGTTAAGTATTTTCTTTCCCTTTTGTATTTTGTTTTGGTTATTTTGTGTGTTGCTTTTCCCTATCATTTGTATTAAGGCCTGAGGGAGACTTCTGGTCGTCCTTCTTTGGAAGAACAGGTTGTCTCAGTCCTGACACTAGTACCAGGGTCATATAGGGTGAGTTAGGACATTAGGTATTCCTGTGTATAAACTCACCTACCTCTGGGATCTGTTCATACCGGTAGTTAGTCAGGACTTTGATTAGGGTTTTACAAGGAGGTGTCCATCTCCTTTCCCTAGTTTCCAGGCCTTATTCCCTCACCCCTTTCCCTCCTATGTTTGGTGTGGTGTTTCCTCCCACACCCAGACGTGACACTGACACCATGAGGGCCTCAGCGGTGATCATTTCAGGGAGACCCTTAATGTGGGCGATATTGCATCTGCTGCGGTTGTCTTGGTCCCTGACCATCTATACTAATAAAAGCCCTATGTGCGTGCTCAGGGATGGTGTCCGTGCATGTGTGCCGATTATTGAAGTGCGCATGCGCAGCTCACCGGTCAATCAACACAAGGCGCACCACACACCATCTGCACTGCCCACACCAGCGCACCATCCTATCACAGCTGCCCCACACGCCGCCCGTACCGCCCACACCTGCGCCGGCCAATAAAAACACGGCGCACCACATGCCGCACCGCCCCACACCAGCACGCCGTCCTATCACAGCCGCCCGTACCGGCCACATCTGCGCGCGTGCCAATCATCGTCTCCTATGGTGTGCTCTCTCGAGCAGAGCACCTCCATCATGTGCATCACAAGCACCGCCATCATGTGCATCACAAGCGCCACCATTATGTTCATCACAGAGTCGCACAAATTCCAGTACTGTCAGACACACACAGCAGCTGCTGCCAGCAGTATTAGCCACCAGTTACTGCCACTAGTCTCAGAACCACCAGTCAGTGCCAGCCATCTCAGCCATCAGTCAATGCCACCAGCCATAGCCACCAATCCCAGTGCCAGCAGTCTCATCCACCAGTCAGTGCCAGCCATCTCAGGCAGCAGTCAGTGCCACCAGCCACAGCCACCAATCACAGTGCCAGCAGTCTCAGCCACCAGTCAGCACCAACCATCTCAGCCATCAGTCAGTGCCACCAGCCACCAGTCACAGTGGTGATATGAATGCCCTTTTTCTAAAATATGATCAATATCTCCTTAAATATTTAGTTCACAAACATAAACAACACAATGATGATTGCACAATATGTCGTAAGATTGCACTTAAAGAAATAGCCAACATTCTGGTACAGTATGGCAAAACCTTTGAAGATTTTGGATTGTCTTCCACAATGCCAAATACTCATCTACTTTGGAAAATGTATGACAAGGAATTACAAAAATACACAGCTGAAGAAATGGAGAAAACATTAAACAGAGAACAAAAAAGTAGCTTTAGAAAAATATTGTCTGCAAGCAAAAATGACAACCTTGGCAACCGTTGCTTTTTCTTGGATGGTCCAGGAGGTAGTGCTAAAACCTATCTTTACAAAACCCTTCTCAGCACAGTTCGTGGAGAAGGTAACATTACACTCCCTGAATGCCTGTAGCCACAACAGGTATAGCAGCCAATCTTCTTGAGGGTGGAAGAACATACCACTCTCAGTTCAAATTACCTGTTCCGATAGTTGAGAACTCAATATCAAATATGTGTCTCAATTCTGCTCATGCCGAAAATTTGAGATCATCTAGAGTACTCATTTGGGATGAGTGTACAAAAAAAGTGTACTATTGCTCTTACAGTGGTCAAAAAACTGCTAAAATAAATAATGGCTAACCACAAACCCTTTGGAGGAAAAGTTTTATTAACTGGTGAAGATTTTTGGCAAACGCTTCCAGTGGTTCCTCATGGTGACGAGACAAAAATTGTAGAAGCATGTATAAAGTATAATAAACTGTGGCAAAACTTCCAAATACTTAACCTTATAAACAATATCCGTTCAGTTGACACTGAATTCAGCAATTGGTTGATCCAAGTTGGCAATGGTTATACACCACACATTGACGGTTTGCCCAAAGACATAAATTGAAATCCCTTCAAAAAATTTATGTACAGGAAATATTGTCAAAGACTTATTTGGAGAATGAATTCAAGTTGCTGATGTCTCAAAGAGAGCACAAAAATTTATTATTTGCCCAAATAACCCTGATGTTGATAGCTCAAATGAAGAGGTGCTAAACATTTTGGAAGGAGATACTGTGACATTCCTCAGCTCAATTGATGACTCAACTGAGGAAGATATGCAGAACTATCCTATTGAGTTTCTTAATAATCTAACTCCAACAAGAATGCCGAGGCATAAACTGAACCTTAAAAAGGGAGCAATAATTATGCTCCTTAAGATTATAAACACTAAAAGAGGACTGTGCAAGGGAACCCGCCTCTTTGTTAAAGACTTGAAAAGAAACCTCATTATTGCTCAAGTAATAACAGGTTCAGCTGAAGGGGACATGGTCTTTATTCCCCACATTGATTTGGCTCCATCCGCTACTATTTTACCCTTTACCTTAAGAAGGCGACAATTTCCAGTTACATGAGCCTTTGCCATGACAATTAATAAAGCTCAGGGGCAAATCTTAGAAAAAGTTGGCATTTACTTGCCAGAACCAGTATTCAGCTACGGTCAGTTAAATGTTGCATTATCAAGAGTTAGAACTTTTTCAGATGTGGTTGTAAAGGTTGTAGATGTTCCTGGGCTAAACTGTTGCCAAATTAAGACAGAATATTTACAAATGATGTCAATAAAGAAAGTTTATGGAAAACTTTCAAGAGGTAAAAAACTCAAAGATCTGAAACATTTTCTACATACACAAAAGACCCATTACTCTCAAATATTGTTCACAAATCTGTCTAAATCTGTGTTAGCGAGCACTTTTCCTTTGCCGAGATAATCCATCCCATCTCTCAGATGTGGCATATAAAGGTGCTGATTAGACATCATGAATATTGCACAGGTGTGCCTTAGAGTGCCTACAATAAAAGCCCACTCTGAAATGTGCAGTTTGATCACACAGCACAATGCCACAGATGTCGCAATGTTTGAGGGAGCATGCAATTGGCATGCCAACTGCAGGAATGTCTACCATAATGTTCATTTCTCTACCATAAGCCGTCTCCAAAGGCATTTCAGAGAATTTGGCAGTACATCCAACCACAGGCAACGTGTAGCCACACCAGCCCAAGACCTCCACATCCAGCATGTTCACTTCCAGGATCGTCTGAGACCAGCCACCCGGACAGCTGCAGCAACAATCGGTTTGCATAACCAAAGAATTTCTGCACAAACTGTCAGAAACCATCTCAGGGAAGCTCTTCTGCATGTTCTTTGTTCTCATCGGGTTCTGGACCTGACTGCAATTCATCGTCAGTAACCAACTTGAGTGGTCGAATGCTCACATTCAATGGCATCTGGCACATTGGAGGGCGTTCTGTTCACGGATGAGTCCCGGTTTTCACTGTTCAAGGCAGATGGCAGACAGCGTGTGTTGCGTCGTGTGTAAGAGGTTTGCTGAGCGTCAACATTGTGGATCGAGTGGCCCATGACGGTAGTAGGGTTATCGTATGGGCAGGCAGGCATATGTTATGGACAATGAACACAGGTGCATTATATTGATGTCATTTGAAGATACCGTGATGAGTTCCTGAGGCCCATTGTTGTGCCATTTATCCAGGACCATCACCTCAAGTTGCAACATGATAATGCACACTCCCATATTGCAATGATCTGTACACAAGCTGAAAACATCCCAGTTCCCCGCATGGCCAGCATACTCACCGTACATGTCACCCATTGAGCATGTTTGGGATTCTCTGGATCGACGTATACAACAGTGTGTTCCAGTTCCTGCAAATATATAGCAACTTCGCACAGCTATTGAAGAGGAGTGGACCAACATTCCACAGGCCACAATCAAAAACCTGATCAACTCTATGCGATGGAGATGTGTTGCACTGCGTGAGGCAATTGGTGGCCACACCAGATACTGACTGGTTTTCTGACACCCCGCCAGTAAGGCAAAAATGTGCACATTTCAGAGTGGCCTCTTATTGTGGGCACTCTAGGGCACACCTGTGCAATATTCATGCTGTCTAATCAGCACCTTGATATGCCACACCTGTGAGGTGGGATGGATTATCTCGGCAAAGGAGAAGTGCTCACTAACACAGATTTAGACAGATTTGTGAACAATATTTGAGAGTAATGGGTCTTTTGTGTATGTAGAAAATGTTTCAGACCTTTGAGTTCAGCTCATGCAAAATGTGAGCAAAAGCGAAAGTGTTGCGTTTATATTTTTGTTCAGTGTATATTGCAGATTGTTACAAAGTTTTACACTAAGGTAATAATATTTATACTCACTGTATTGTGATATATATGTTTTAATTTTATTTTTATTATTATTTTACTTTTGACTTCTTGCCAAAATATATATATATAAAAAATAGAAGAAATATAATGTAGTCAAGTTCCCTTGCTATTTAATATAGATTGTTCCTACTAATGTTTATGCACTACTATTCTAGCGCCCGTTATTGTAACGGGCTTAATGTCTAATACTATATAAAAGGTTTATGTGAGCTTGGGCATTTTCTAAGCTATATGAGACTGCAGAGCCAAACTCCACTAGGGCCCTTTGGGTGTTTTCAATGGCATCTGGCATCTACCCAGCTCATTTACTTGCAAGTCCTGTTTCATTTCTTGCAGGTCTCTTTTTATAGGGCTTCCACCAGAAGTTCTTTCATAAATATCCTCAAGACTGGTAGTTGTTCTTACCTTGGTTGGTTTTCAGCCTCACTGTCCATCTCTGCCTCCGAGTCTGCTGAGAAGTCCACGAAAGGCGGAGCTTCTTCTTCCCGTGCAATCTTGCTTCTTTGTCTCACCAAGGACGGGTAGGCCTTTTTCATAAACTTATCAATGTCTCCCAGTACTTGTCCTGGTCTTGAAGCAATCTTTGATCGTTTTTCCCATATTGCTGGTGAAATAAGAGCTAATGAAGCCCGTTTCCCTCAAGTCCCGAGCAGAGCTCACGCATGCATGTGCGTGCTACTCCGATGCCAAGCTCCGTCCCCACAAGGGACAATTATTAAACCCTTTATGTCATTATTATACTGTAAAAAAGTCGCAAATTATGTTACACGCCAGATTAACTTTTTAAGCTTCTTCTTCTTTTAAGTTTCTCTGCACTTTTTTGAAGTGCTAATAAAAAGGGATGGGGCTTAGAGGGAGAAGCAGGGCTTACTAAGTCTAAGCCTGTAGCTGGCATAGACTTTAGTATCTGGCAAACGATAGGGCAGAGGCATCTGCTTCTTGATAAATTAGGCGCATCTCAAGCCAGTTCATGGAAATCAAGACTAGCATATGGATATGCCAGTCTTGATAAATATCCTCTTTATCTCAGAAAATTAGAATATTATGTTATTATTATATATGTCAGTCTGTAGCACTGCTAATGTGTTATGGAAGCCCAGGTTACTTTGATAGTGGCCTTCAACTCATCTGCATTGTTGGGTCTGGTGTCTCTCATCATCCTCTTGACAATACCGTAGATTCCATATGAGGTTTACGTCAGATGAATTTGCTGCCCAATCAAGAATATTGATACTGTGGTTATTAAACCAGGTGTTGATAATTTTGGCAGTGTGGGCAGCTCCCTGCTAGAAAAAGAAATCAGCATCTCTATAAAGCTTTCCAGTAGAGGAGGCATGAAGTGCTTTAAAATTTCCTAGTAGACGGTTGCGCTGACTTTGGGCTTGATATAACACAGTGGACCAACACCAGGAGATGGCGTGGCTCCCCAGTTCATCACTGACTGTGGAAATGGACACTAACACTGGACATCAAGCAAGTTGGATTGTGTGTGTCTCTACTCTTCCTTCAGTCTCTGGGACCTTGCTTTCAAACTGAAGTGCAGTCCCTTTTCTCTTTAGCCCAGGTAAGACACTTCTGATGTCTCTGGGTATGAATGGCTTGACACAAGGAATGCGACAGTTGTTGCCCATGTTTTGGAAACTTCTGTGTGTAGTGGCTCTTGAAGCACTGACTCCAGTCTCAGTCCACTCCTTGTGGATCTCTTGTGAAAGGGTTTTCATTAGCTGTAAGCTATATTTATCAATATTAAAATAAATAAACTTTTGAAATAGGTCACACTGTGTGTAATGAATCTATATAATATATGAGTTTCACTTTTGAATTAAATTACTAAAATCAATTAACTCTTTAATGATATTCCAATTTATTGAGAAGCACCTGTATTCTTTTACTTCTGGCCCGATTCCTTGTACTACCTTTAAAATGCAACTATCCCCAAGGAGCAATAGCTTGTGGGGAGTACATCATGACAAAACAACTGAAAGGTGGCATAAAGCAGGATGTGCTCAACCCAAAAATGCAGTTGTGCATATATATACAGGGGAGCAGATCCTGCACTTGTGGCCCGTTGCTAATGGCTATCCACAGCAAAAATGCATATGGTGGAGGATTCCCGCAGCGGACCACAAGTACCACAATAGACATCCTACACAAGATGGCAATTGTGTGGATGTGATAAATAATATAACAATATAGTAATAACAAATGACAGAACAGGTGCACTCTGCGGTCTTACTAAGCCCTCAAACTGATGTTAAAATTGAGAGATTAGTCAACATGTCCTGCAGTGGAGGCAGGGCCACCATCAGGGGGGTACAGCCAGTACCCCAGTAAGGGGCCCGGACCCCATGGGGGGCCCGGCTGGTCCCGAGACTTTTTTTTTTTTTGAGGGAGATGAACGCTTCCATTGTTCATCTCCATAGTCATCTGTATCGCCATCCTCAGGACAGCGATACAGACTGATGTGCTGTGGGGCAGGGGAGGGAGAGGCGTCAACCTTCTCTGTTCCTCTGATAGGCTGCCAGCACAAGGCCTGTAGCCTTTCAGAGCCATACAGCCGTACAGCGCGGGACACAGGCTGGAAGAGGTTTTTTTTTTTTAAATGCCAGACTATCTGTTACTGCCACATGGGGGGAGCGGGAGGCACTTGATACTGGCACATGCGGGGTGGCATTGGCACTTGATACTGGCACATGGGGGGGCATTAGCACCTGTTACTGGCACAGGGGGGGCATTGGCACCCGATACTGGCACATGTGGGCATTGGCACCTGATACTGGCACATGGGGGGCATTGGAACCTGATACTAGTACATGGGGGGCATTGGCACCTGATACTGGTACATGGGGAGCATTGGCACTTGATGCTGGCACATGGGGCGCAATGACACTTGATACTGGCACATTGGGGGGGCATTGGAACCTGATACTGACACATGGGGGGCATTGGCACCTGATACTGGCAATGGGGGGCATTGGCTTCTGATACTGGCACATGGGGGCATTGGCACCTGATAATGGCACATGGGGGGCATTGGCACCTGATACAGGAACATGGGGTGGCATTGGCACTTGATACTGGCACATAGGGGGCATTGGCACTTGATACTGGCACATGGGGGCATTGGCACTTAATACTGGCACATAGGGTGGTGGCACTTGATACTGGCACATGGGGGGCTTGGCACTTGATACTGGCACATGGGGGGGTTCGGCACTTGATACTAGTACATAGAAGGTTTGACACTTGACACTGGCACATGGCGGAGAGGTATCTTTGGGGGGCACTTGTTACTGGCACATTATTATAGGGCATTATAGGGGCTTTTACTGAGGCCACAAAAAAGGGGTATTTTATATGGGGGCTCTGTATGGTACTAGTATTATCATGGGTATTATCTGTTTCTGCAGTATAGTATTGGGGAGCACAGCGGCACAGTATTGGTGGTAGTAGGATGATTTGTCCAGAAGATAGGAGGATGATGGAAAAGTAGTAAACTAAAAAAAAAAATGTATTGTCAAACTGCAGAGACGGAAAATTGCGACAAAATGTTGGTCTGGTCTGAAGGTCCGAAAGGAGAAGACGAGGACAGAGAACATCTACCATCTACATCAAAGGAGACGTCACTGGATGCAAGAGGTATGGGGCGCTGTATTACTGTAGTGATGGGATTAGGGGCAGAAAGATCGCGGTGTGAACGGGGGGATAGAGGTGGGATATGGGTGTAGCTGGAGTCAGAACATGCGCTGCAGAACACAGGAGCCTCATGATCTCCTATTGCCCCTCCCGAGACCAGGCCCTGGATCCGCCACTAGGGCTGTGGTGGCGGGGCGGGGTGGCCCAGGCCCTGAGCTGTGTAAGGGGCCCCAAAATTTATGATGGCAGCCCTGAGTGGAGGACATGTCTTAAGCCCGGGCACCGTGCCAAGGTTTCTCAAGTAGCTCGGGACCTAACACTCACCTACCTGTGCCATATGGGCAATACCAGGGGCCAGTGGGCATTACAGGAATGTATAGGCTGACTCACAACAAACTCCTCAGTTACCTCCAACATGTAACCATGCCTGCAATGGGAGGAGGGAGAAGGCTGTGAGCCCCACCCAAGACTGGCTGATATGGCCCAGGCCTCACAGGTGCACCTAAATGTAGCCTGTGGATGGAAAACAGGCTACATTTACATAGGAGTTTATATGCCTCCAAAAGTTATATATATATATATATATATATATATATATATATAAACAAAAAAACTGAAAGGTGGCATGAAGCAGGATGTGCTCAACCCCAAAATGCAGTTGTGCATATATATACAGGGGAGCAGATCCTGCACTTGTGACCCGTTGCTAATGGCAATTCCCAGCAAAAATGCATACAGTGGAGGATGCCCACAGCGGACCACAAGTACCACAATAGACATCCTACACAAGATGGCAATTGTGTGGATGTGATAAATAATATAACAATATAGATATAACAAATGACAGAACAGGTTCACACTGCGGTCTTTTGTAGGATGTCTATTGTGGTCCTTGTTGTCCGCTGCGGCCATCCTCCACCGTATGCATTTTTGCTGGGGATCGCCATTAGCAACGGGCCACAAGTGCAGGATCTGCTCCCCTGTATATATATATATATATATATATATATGCACAACTGCATTTTTGGGTTGAGAACATCCTGCTTAATGCCACCTTTCAGTTGTTTTGTGTATATATATAATTTTTGGAGGTGTATAAATGCCTATGTAAATGTAGCCTGTTTTCCATCCACAGGCTACATTTAGGTGCACCTGTGAGGCCTGGGCCATATCAGCCAGTCTTAGGTGGGGCTCACAGCCTTCTCCCTCCTCCCATTGCAGGCATGGTTACATGCTGGAGGTAACTGAGGAGTTTGTTGTGAGTCAGCCTATAAATTACTGTAATGCCCACTGGCCCCTGGTATTGCCCATACGGCACATGTAGGTGAGTGTTAGGTCCCGAGCTACTTGAGAAACCTGGCGCGGTGCTCCGGCTTAAAACATGTCCTCCACTGCAGGACATGTTGACTAATCTCTCAATTTTAACATCAGTTTGAGGGCTTAATAAGACCGCAGAGTGCACCTGTTCTGTCATTTGTTATTGCTATATAAGTAGATCATGACACATGATCTCATGAGGGTCACTACCACGCCCATCCTCTGCTCTGGCTCCTCAGGGGCTCACTGCACCATCAGCTGCAGATTGTTGAAGGTTTCTGACTGCTTCTATACTAGTAGTCTATAGAGATGTGCTTAGTTGAGTTGTAATTGGCTATTTGTTTCTGAAACCACTTCTTACTAGCCGTTATCCAAACTGGCAACTAACTGCATTGTTACTAAGACTTCCTTCAAAGTAGCTGTCATGTTAGAGAACAGTGAGCTATATACTCCTGCCTAGCATTGTCCCTACCTATTTGCACGATCAGCTCTAAACGGCGGCACACAACTGGACTACAGTCCCTTCCCTATATATGTGCAGAACCTGAATCAGGGACAGGAACTCAGGGAGAAAAATAACAGATGATTAATGACAGAATGGCACAGTGGACAGAAAACAGAACCAAAAACTTACCAATCTGAGGTCAGTACTAGTAGAGTCCAAACTAGAATCAGAACCAGAAACGCAAAACAGGGGTCAAAACTAGGAGATCACGTCAAGTCCAAAAGGTCAGTAAGAAGGCAGAGTCAGGGTTCAAATAAGAGGTCAGGGATCCAGTAATCAGGGAAGTATTTTATGGTTAGTGAGGCAGTCCAAGGATTATCAACCATTCACAAACCTGTGGCCAGCAGGTTGCCTGTTCAAAAAGGCTGCACTTCCTGGTCACATGATGCACCTGGCATTACGTGACCAGTGATGTCAGCACGCCTGACATGACAGTGGCAACTCTGATTGGCCAGCGCTCCTTTACAGAGAAACCCAGCTATCTCCTTGATAACTGGACACGAGCAGCGCTGCAAAGGAGCGTGTCTGCCGGTGCCAATACATGACAGAAGCAGACCCACACAGATAGTCTATGTGATCGCAACATATTTTTGTAATCTATTGCTCCTCCTAAGCATATTGTATTTTTAAATTGAACATAACGGTTCTTAGTACACATTCTGATTAACCTGTATAAACCCTTTGTCATTCATGTTTGGTGTAGGATCACATGGTAATCCACACTATCACACTACAGTACCTGCAAGTTGGGCAGTGTAGGAACTAAACAACAACCTAAAGCTTTGACTTTGAGCTACACAGTAGCATCCACCAAAACAACATATAATGTGCCACAGTCGGAAAAAAACTAAATGCCCTTCTCCCCACCCACATTATCTTCCCTAAAATAGTATCTGAAAATTGATTTTCGAAACCAGAGACCCCTTTAATATAAAAGTGTAGAAATCCTTGAAGAAAGTTAGCATATTTTCCAATACACAGAGACAGAGATCCATGACAATTATTGTTTCAATTAACATATCGATTAATATTTTCATCCCTATATTTTACAGATAATCTATCATAGCTGGCCACAAAAATAAAAGCACAGACAGTAAAAACGTCTCAGTTCCTAGATACAGGAACTTACCACAAGATGTCTCCCTTTACTTTATGATGAGGTTGTGTTCATGTACCATTAAGTGTATATACTGTATATATTAAATGCCAATTCTTTGAATATTAATGCTAATGTAACTAAGCTGGAACACACGCATGCACATATTACTACTCATCCTTAACCTAGTTTACAGATAATAAAAGAAAGTCAATCTCTCACTGACTTGTTTAAATCCAGTTATTATTAGTGATGAGCAGCATAAGCAATATTTTTTCGCTTAATATTCGCAATAAATTTGCGAATTCTAGAATTCATGATCTTCGGTCACTGTTTTCGCTTTTGCACAAATCGACACTAATGATGCACATATTTTTTGCGCAATACATGCAACTTTTTATCAGGTGCACGTAGTATTGTTGTGACATCACAGCACTATGTATGTAGCATGTATGTATGGACAGCAGAGAAACAGTAATTCCTATCACACTACCTAACACCCTGCACTGGAACCTATCAGCTACACTATATCACTATCTAACCTACACTGACTATCTCCTACTAACTATCTATATTATATATCTGAGCTAACTAACTATCTAATGTAATTAGATAAGGAATAGGATCCAGATGAAAGCACAGAGCACAGCAATGTCACTGCTCTGTGGAGTTTCTTTATAGTAAAGGGGCAGGCAACTCTCCTATTGGTTGCTTGGGATGTTGCTAAGCTCTTACAAAGATATTGCAGCCTTCTCATTGGCCCACAAGCAAGAAAGGAGGTTAGTGATGAAAAAAATCTAGAATATTCGCGATTACTATATTGTACATCTTCGCAAATTCTCGAAGTGCCGATATTTGTGATAAAAATTCACGATTAGAATATTCGCGATCAACACTAGTAATTATCTATGGCTAGTTATTATCTATATGGGACACAAGATTATAGATTTTATCTAATAGCAGTGCAAACAAAACAAAGCAAAAATTAGGTAATCATTGCCACAGATTTGAGGTGTGTTACCTTTTAGTGCACATGCTGGCTGGAAAAAAGCATCAGGGAGAAGAAAGAAGGGTTCTCACATGATCCTGAGAGGAAGTGGGTGAGTGGGCTTGCCTGGATGAGCCAATCAGTGCTGCAGCAGGCAGGGAGGTGTCCTAGCAGAATGAGAAACATGCCATTGTCTGCTGGGCTGTGAATGAGGGTGTTGGGCCTTACAATGTCTGCCAGGAAAATGATCTTAGGGAGTCAGGGACAGTGATAAATCAATCAGCGACAGTCAGAAATCAATCAATTGAGCTTATTGCCAGGCACAGTGAAGGGAAAGGCTAGGATTCCAAAAAAGAATTGTGTGTATTGCGTACAATAGAGAAAAGCAAGGCAGCTGACAAACAGGGAAAGAGAAGGCAGGAGCTGTCGCTCACTGTGCCTGCTATAGGAAGTGCAGATGCACCTCAATTAGGCTTCATATATACATGATTACTGCAGCAATACCTACAGTGTAGCAGCAGTATACAAGTGTGTATTATGGTGAAATTTAGCGTCAAGCCTCAATTGACCATTTACATATATTCAGTTTCCAGACGGTTACAATTATTTATGTATTTTTATTGGGGGGTTCAATTTAATTAAGCTGCATACAGTCGTGATAACCTTAGCAATACCCAAGGTGTAGCAGCAATCTATCTTTGTGTATTAACGTCAAGCCTCAATCGTTGTATATTCAGTTTCCACACGGTTGCAACTTACCTTTTTTGTGGGGAGTCAATTGACTTAAGCTGCATATATACTTGATTACTGCAGCAATACTCCTGGTCTGGCTGTAATGTACCAGTGTGTATTAAGGTGAAATTTAGCATCAACACTCAATCATCTGTTTTCTTATATTCAGTTTCCATACAGTTGGATTAAGACACAGTGTATAGAAGCTATTTACCTGTGTGTATTAATGACAAAATTGAGCATCAGGCCTCATTGTCCGTATGCATATATACATGATTATCTCAGCAATAGCTCTGGTGTGGCAGCAACCTGTTGGTACAGATAAAAAATAAAAAAACAGAGTGTGTTAATTCCGCAAGAACTACCTAGATCAGGAAGACCTGACCTGGTGTAGACTAGCAAAGAATAAGCACTAGGCGGGCGCCAAAGGAGGATGCAGGAAAGGGGGAAGAAATGATGGGAGGCAGCCTGATAGTTGGTTGTGGTTGTGTGGAATTATCCTCACAAATGGAGATGCATATGGGAAAAAAACAAAATACAACCCACGCCACCAACAAGAGGTGTTCGGCGCCAGCCTGGAGACAATTGATAATAGGGTACTTGATGATAATAAATTCACAATCGAGACTGTAGTATATATGGATGGTATTTGTTACTATAACAACATCAAGGCATTGGACGCATCAGGCACATCAAATGGCTGGAAGCAAAAAGATAGTAACTTACTTCACAGGGAGAGGTCCCAAGAGATAAGCTCAAGACACTCAGGGGACTTCTCTCCCTCGCCTGGATCGCTTGTAGTATGTTGGAAGGAAATCAGCAGACGGACATTGCGGTCTTCAAGAAAACTTCCTTTATTGTATAAAAATATACAGACAGGCGGGGTGGAGGCAGGCTCAACGCGTTTCGGGGTTCGTATCCCCCTTCATCAGGAGCATCAGTTTCCCTATATTCACACATTTCTTATAAAAAAAAAATTTTGGGTGGGGATCGTTGATTATATTCAAACTAGCAGCATATATATGTGATTACTACACCAATACACAGGGTAGTGCACAACATTATCTGAGAGGCTCAAATATCCGGGTTATAGAAGGGTTTCAAATGAAAGACCCAGAGTAAGAATGTGGGTAGTAGCAGCACCAACTATCCAGACAGAAGAAGAAGTAGTAGGCCGCAGTTGTCCCTGATGGCTTTGGAAAGGTGCAACATTATAGTTGAGGAGAAAGAGGATGAGATAGTGGATTGGATGGCTCACTCCTACCTCAGTTGCAGAAGAATGATGTAGAGGTGACTTCAGAGTCTGACACCATGCCGTGGAGCCAGGGATCACAGCGTTCTTCCTGCAACTCCTCCTTGCAGACCCAAAAAAGGCTTTCAGTGGAGTCCTCCAAGTCTTCACTGCCCCTTCCTAGAGGGGCAATATTATTATTACTAAGAAGTGGTCCACTGCGCCCTATGGCAGATATTCAAGAGATTCTTCCTGTTGACGACTTGTGTGAGAACAGTCAGTGCATGTACTGCCATGAGGAGGAGGTGAAGGAGGCTGCACACCCCAGGCATAGTGTCAGCGGTGGTAGTAGTGGCCCGTAGCTGCTAGGGGGGCGACGACAAAGAACCAATCAGGATATCTTACAGTCTGATAGAAGCAAAAAGAGAGTAAGGACTGCAAAGATGATTGTGTGCTGGACAGGACCTGGGGGCCAGATCAGGGTGATGGGGAGGAGGCAACATCAGAGGAGAAGAGTGATGGTGGCAGCAAAAAGAGAAAAAGCCATGTATCTCCCAAAGAACAGACAGGACCACGTCTGCTTCTGGATCTGGTGATTCCACTGACACAGTGGGTGGGTTAGTCCCAAAACGTGCCAGAGCTAAGCCCAGCTCAGCTTCCTCTACCTCTGCTGTGTGAGTATCTCCCGCCTGGCATTCTTTCTCCATTCTGATGGAAGAGAAAAGCATTGCCTTGTGCAATCTGTGCAAGAGAAAAATAAGACATGGGCAGGCAAACACAAATATAGGTGACACAGGTTTATTGAACCACAGTAAGTGGCATCACCCCATCCCGTGGGCAAACAGAGGTACAGCCAGCCACCGTATCAGGAGTTCTCTTTCTATCCACGAGCAGTATGGTGTCTTTCACATCGTCATCATCCCTTTCCACTTCTCCCGCTCAGATTCCTCCTCCTCCACTCTATCGTCAGCCATCGATAACGGAATTCATAGCCAGGAAAAAACTCTACACACCCAGCAATTCAATGGTTCGCAAGCTTAATTCCAACCTGGCCAAGTTGCTGGCAGTGCAGTTGCTGCTGTTAGTGATGAGCGAAGCAATGCATTCAAACAGAATTCAGTCCAAAGTTTAGGAAAACATTGATTCACAACAAATCCGAATTTCCTCACACTTCGTGGAAACAAATAAGTTTTTCCTAAAATGGCAGCTGCAAGTGTAAAAGTGAAATTAAGAAGTCCAGGAACGTAAGATCACCCATAATGCCTTGCAGCCAGCCTATCCACAGATAGCCATCACCCGTGATGTCACAGGCCGACAGAACCGTCAACCCGCGTGGCCTCTGCCATTCTCCTGTATGTTGAGCATAGGGGGAGATGTGGCAAGCGCTCATGCGCTAGTGACAGTGTTGCTCAAATCGATTAATATTTTAAGAATATTGGAGAAGGAGAGTGCGGGGAGACTCATTCTGCATATGTTTTATTTATTTGTTCCTACATTTACGTATTCTTACATCAGCCATAAAGTTAAATATGTAATTCAATACCAATAATATGGAAGCCTTTATTATTCCACTGCCAGCATGCCAACGAATGCCATCCAGTCTGCACCCCTTAGGGGGGCCAGGTCTTAATGATGACTATCCTCATCTTTTGCTGGCTTTGCTTCTTCCAAATCATCCTTCAAAGTCTCCATGTCCTAGAAAAGTCAGCAAGATGCAGAGAGAGGAGGAGCTGGATGTTCCTGATGACATATTCTTATCTATATTAGATAAAGTGGAAAAGGAAGAAAAGCAGATAGCAAAAGAAGGGTTCCCATCTGTAGGGCAGGAGAGCGCTTGGGTTGGATAAGTGGGTATTCAAGAGCTGATTAGTATTCTGTGTTTACTGTCAAATAACTTGCAGGAGATTGAAACCAAGAAAAGCAAAAATATGCTTATTGTCACCCTAACCTAATCAAGCTCTATACCAGCAACAGCCCTTGTTTAAAGTTGCTTTAAAGGTGCCCATAGCCATTAACAATGAAGAGTGACTGTACAGTACAGTCTTCATTATAACATGAAAGGCAGATGCGGGTTAATAGCATGGCCACGAAGCTTGTATTTTTTAGATGTTTTAAAATACAAGAAAAAGTATACAAATGTTATATTGCTTTAAACATACTGACACAGAGAATGAAGAAACAGGTCAGTTTTACAGGTCAGTATACAAATGTTGTATTGCTTTAAACATACTGACACAGAGAATGAAGAAACAGGTCAGTTTTACAGGTCAGTATACAAATCTTGTATTGCTTTAAACATACTGACACAGAGAATGAATAAAGAGGTCAGTTTTACCGCTTAGGGAACATCAAAAAAATAAAATCCATAAAACTATGGTAGATATGTGGACTTTTTTCCACTTTCACCCCATTTAGAATTTTTTCCCAGCTTTACGCCACATCATTTACAATATAAGATGGTGTCATTAGAAAGTAAAACTTCAAAAAACATATCCTCATACAGCTATGTGAAAAGAAAAATTTAAGTTATGGCTTTGGGAAGACTGGGAGTGAAAAGCAAAAACACAAAAATTTTAATTCTGGGTCTTAAAAGGGCTAAAGAGATAGTACTCCTTTATATGTGGTGGAGCTAGCCCTTTTAAAAACCCATTAAAAAGCTTTCACTGTTCATAAGTGTATAATAAGAGTACTTTACTATGTCACTGGCAGTGTATATTTTGACGCACACACCACTTTTTTTCCCCAAAAAACCTGTTGCAAAGTTTTTACAGTCGGTAATTGCAAAATAAGCCTATTCATCATTAGCAGGATTTTTTTTTTTCTGCAGAGGTTGTGCAATTGTGCCATTTTTACAAAAAAACTATTGCAAACCTTCTACAGTTAATAAATGTACAATAAATGTTTTTACTGTGTCAGTAAAAGAGCATAGATTTTTCACAGAGGTTGTGCTAATATAACTTTTCCCCCCCAGAAACATATTGCAAAGCTTCTACAATTAATAAGTATACAAGCTTGTTTTCCAATGTCAACGACAGACTATTGTAGTTGATACACATTTTTTCAAAAACCTGTTGTAAAGCTTTTACGCTTAATAAGTGTATTTTACTGCAACACCAGCAGGTTATATTTTGGCTTCAGAGGTTGTCCTATTGTACCCTTTTTTCAAAAAATCAGTTGAATTTTTTTTACAGTTAATAAATGTATAAACACAGGCAGGAATCTGGCTCTGTTGGAGATATAATTTATAGACCTCTTGTTCAGAACAAGACATTTGCCTTGATTTATCATGCCTTCATTCCAGAATTCTGGAGTCAAAAAGTAGCAAAATGGGGCTTTTGTGAATTTTTGGACTTAAAATTCTGAGACGTTTTACATTTTTACACCACTCACTCCAGTTTTAGAATATGGGTGGGAAATTGGGTGTAGTAAGCTATGTTAATGCCTATCATTCCAGATTCATAACTGATGCTTTTTTTAATAAGTTGCAAAAACGTTGCACTCTTTGTTCAGTAGAAGGGTGGAGCAGGAAAACTAGAGTAGCTTTTCTAGACAAAAGTGTTAGGTTTAAGGATGAGACAAAATGATCAAACATGTGACATTTGATAAATGTGGCATAAAGTATTCCAATACAGACGCAAGCAAAGCTGACTTCAAATATTCCCTTCATGATAAATTGCTCCCGATATTACCTTGAATGTATAAACATAGGCAGGCAGCTAACCGCAAAAAGAGACAATTTTCTAAACTTTTTAAATTTTAAAAAGCATAACAAATTTAAACAGGCTGTATATGTCACTGTCAAAGGCTATATATGATAATATAACTGTTTTTAATAATGCTGTCTTTGCTTTAAAGAAATAGAGAGAGAGAGAGAGAGAGAGAGAAATTTCTTTAAATAACAAAACATAGTTAGACAAGAAAGAAAAATTAGCTCTTTGAGATCCCAGAATGTTAGACAACTTTTCAGGGCAATCTGAACACTTTCGGATTGGATATAATTTATCCTTTCCTGAATCAAATCGTGTGACTGAATAATTGGAATCGGACCCGAAATAAAATTCAAGAAATTTGCCCATATGTAATGGACTCATTTAGTCTGTGTTTTAACAAATGCAACAATGGCATGCAAAATAAATTCATTTCTAATGAAATTGTACATTAGTTACCATGAAAACTTACAAGTATCAAAACGCACTACTGTATCATTTGTAGGATAATTCATGGCAATTAATAAAGACATCACTTCCACGCACTAAAGAAAAGATAATTAAGAAACATAACTCCATGACTTGATAATTATCCCATCAAGGAATTGGCACTTAAAAGACAGTATTTTCAAATTAGCCTACAATGAACACAATGGGAGGCTGGAGAGCTGATACAGTTAACAGGAAACTACAAGCTGTACGTCAATAGAGAGAATTTGCTGGTTAGTAAAGTTCTGTAATTACTGCAGCCTTAACACATTCTTTGACAGGTTCTGTCACCTGCTGAAACTTTTAAATCTCTGTACTTTCCTCACTTGGTGCTGCTCCACTGAGTCTTCTAGTACTATTTTTCCTTCTGAGGCCTCTGTTCCTGATATATTCCAGCCATTAGTTCTGGCAACCAATATAAAAGTTATATTTTAAGGTGGAAGCTTCATACTTCTGTGATATTAACCAATATATACAATGTAAAAACAAAGATGCAATGGCACACTGCAGCTAGAGCTCCGTCCTGCCACTATGCTGGATGTTAGATGAGGCATTAGTTTATATTTTGGCCAAATTATGTAAGCCACCCACCACTTCACGGTTGCCTCTCGAGTGGTCCCTAACATTAATTCTTACCTTTTATGGGCCATATCAGCCACACAAAATCCAGGAGTGCAGGTGCAGCATGCATGCCAGATACACTCTGCTTGTAACCCCTGTCTGGTGCCATACAGCGTTCATCAGATCAAGGGATGCAAATACCAACATGCATGCTGAGCCCACTAGTACTTCTCCTGGAACCAAATGGCTTCTGGTAAGTTCTATAAAGCAGACTCAGTTTTATACTGACTTTAAAACCAGCCTACAGGGCGGATTCACTAGTCAGGTGTGCATGACTGCATGGAGGTCACCACACCTCCCATATATGCTACAAAGGAAAAAAATGGAGATTGCAGTCAGCACAACCCAATACGCAGGTGCACGTTGCTATGGTGAAATACACATACAAACGTAAAAACAAAGGTGCAATGGCCCACTGCAGCTAGAGCTCCGTCCTGCCACTATGCTGAATGTTAGATGAGGCATTAGTTTATATTTTGGCCAAATTATGTAAGCCACCCACCACTTCACGGTTGCCTCTCGAGTGGTCCCTAACATTAATTCTTACCTTTTATGGGCTGAGTCTTCTTTATAGAACTTACCAGAAGCCATTTGGTTCCAGGAGAAGTACTAGTGGGCTCAGCATGCATGTTGGTATTTGCATCCCTTGATCTGATGAATGCTGTATGGCACCAGACGGGGTTACAAGCAGAGTGTATCTGGCATGCATGCTGCACCTGCACTCCCTGCATTTTGCGTGGCTGATATGGCCCATAAAGGTAAGAATTAATGTTAGGGACCACTCGAGAGGCAACCGTGAAGTGGTGGGGGCTTACATAATTTGGCCAAAATATAAACTAATGCTCTCATCTAACATCCAGCATAGTGGCAGGACGGAGCTCTAGCTGCAGTGTGCCATTGCACCTTTGTTTTACGTTTGTATGTGTATTTCACCATAGCAACGTGCACCTGCGTATTGGATTCGTAGCTGACTGCAATCTCAATTTTTTCAATATATACAATGGTATTAGAGGAAGTGAACTTTACTACTCTGATGGTGCCAAAACTCATTGGACAATTTCAGAGGAGTGAGTGATGGTGACCACCCCTTGGCTATGCACTGCACAGCCACATTAGCAAATCAGACATCTGAACTAGCAGCCCAATATTTTAGGAATGAGGAGAAAATAGCACCAGAAGTCCCAGGGGAATGATGTAGGTACATAGATTTAAACATTTTAGCAGGTGACAGATCCACCAAAAAATGCATCTTACTAATACATACAGTACATATAACTTCACTGTTGATTTCCTAATTTTGAAGCCATACCCTTTGATAACAAAGTGGTGTCTACTGTCTGCATGGCACTTTAGCCCTTGAGATAGCTGTTGATGGATTGCCATTGTTCAAATACATCCATCAGTAGCAATTTCCACAAGAAATCTGTAATGAGCTTGTAATAAGTATATATTAGTACATTGCATACATTCATGTTTCCACCATACATGTTAAAATACAGTAAACATAAATCAGCCAACCGCTGTAAGCAGTGTGTAGGAAAGCGTACTAATAAGGAGGAGGACGAGTGGCACTAGTAATGTCAGCTCCCAGGCTTGAAGAAAGAGTGACCAGTGACCAAGCTGCAGGTCCACTGTATCTGAAACAGGGTAGACAATGATAACTTGCTGTTAGTGAATTAAAGGGCATCTGTCAGCAGACTTGTACCTATGACACTGGCTGACCTGTCATGTGCACTTGGCAGCTGAAGGCATCTGTGTTGGTCCCATGTTCATATGTGGCCGCATTGCTGAGAAAAATGATGGTTCAATATATGCAAATGAGCCTCTAGGAGGCTCACCTAGAGGCTCTGCTCTCTCTGGAACTGCCCTCTCTATTTTGATTTACAGGACCAGGCAGTGAAAACGCCATCATACACACCTGATCGTGTCAATCAAAGTGCAGAGGGTGCAGCAGTTGCAGAGAGAGCAGAGCCTCCAGGTGTAATGGCAGCACCCCCTTGCTCCTAAAGGCTCATTTGCACATATTAAAACATCATTTTCTCAGCAATGCGAGAACATATTAACATGGAACCAACACAGATGCCTTCGCTGCCAAGTGCACATGTAACAGGTCAGGCAGTTTCATAGGGACAAATTTGCTAATAAGAAAAACATGTAAAGAATTAACAAAGGTTCAGATCATGAGAGTGAAGTTTTTATTTTTCACAGAAGATACCTTTTATAGGTGTTTTTCAGGATTATAGCCATTTTGAATGAATCCCCTTAGTATTTGGTACCTAATAATTAAATCATACTTACCTGCTCCCCACAGCTCCACTCTGGTGCCCTGACTCAGCTCGGCAGTCTCCCAGTCCTCAGCATGTTTACTTCTGGCTGGTGTGTAGACATGCTCATATGCACCGCTGTAGCAATGACTGGCCTAAGCAGGAAAGGTACCCAAGAAGCTTGTCACTGCTGGATCATGTGCCATTTGGGGCATGTCACCACTGACGTAGGTCATTGGTTGCAGTGGCCAATCTGTCCCCATCCATTCCCTTGCTGAAGGTAAACAAGCTGGAGAGTCGAGACTGGAAGATAACTGAATGGAGCCTTGTCAGTGGAAAAGAAGAGTTGGGGAGCAGTTGACTTTGATGCATTTATTAAGTTTCACACTCTAATGGGATAATTAAAGATGGACATAATCTTGGAAGTCCCATTAAGCTTTCAAGAATGTCACATCAATTATTCTTTCTTAGGATCCTTACACACTGCGTCTTTAGTGATCATTTAGCGTATGCGCTGAAAAAGTTTCCCATTGCACCCATTAAATGGATCCATAGGCTTCCATAATCCATATGGCAGCCAAAACAGTATTCTTTAGCTTTAGTTTCCATTTGGACGCATCTAGGAAGGTTTCCATTTTAGAGCTGGTTTGAAGAGTCCTCTATTATTCCATGCAAAGGTTTTCCATAAAAAAAATAGTCTACCATGTGTTATACATTATTTTTTTACCATGGGTGTCTCTGCGGAGGGGGTAGATGTCATTCAGTGGTTCAGTGGCATCTGTTTTATGGATCCATGTGAATAAGCCAGGAGCTTTTCTAGAACATACCCTAAGTGGATACTGAAGATGCCCTGTGAAAAGAGTACTTTTTGAAAATGGCAAATCTATCAATTTTAATGTTTGGTGTTATGTCTGTACCTATAGTATACCATGTAATGATATGGAAGTAACTGCATAACACAGTAGCTCTACAAGTAGAGCATATCTATATAATTTCATATTAAGGTGAAAAAATCCATTAATCTATTTTAATTTCAGTGAAATGTTTAAGATAATAAGCTATCAGGATAATTATGGTTAATAGTTATTTTAATTACTTATTAATGTATACCACACACAAGTATTATATGCTTAAATCACACAGCATTGGTTTCTATCCACTAGGGGGCAGTCCCTTGTATATGATGAGACTGGAAAAAGTCAGAATGATCTTCTGATGTGTCATAGGTTTATGTGGTGAAGTTTACAATCTCGGAACACCATTGATTTCTATTGAAGAATTACCCCCTTCGACGCTGCTCAGAGTTCTCTGACAATGGTGTGAATCTGCTTAGAACTGTCGAATTTCTAGTGATGGAAGTATCTAATCTGTGAACTGGATCACTGACTTCATCCATGTGATCTAATTATATCTTAGATCAGTGTTTCCCAACCAGTGTGCCTCCAGCTGTTGCAAAACTACAACTCCCAGCATGCCCGGACAGACTTTTGCTGTGCGGGCATGCTGGGAGTTGTAGTTTTAGATGACCTCCTTCACTGGAGCATGTCTTCTTTAAAAATAAATAACTGATTATATCATACAATCTTGTATGCATCAGACCTGGCAGACCTCCCAGTTTGTGGTTTTGGATCTCATTGGCTTAGTTTTTAATGTATGCTTTGTTGTTTGTGCTTTGTCGGGAGCAGTTTTTATTGATGACGGGTGGCATTTTCGAGATGACATATCAATTTGGAACATAGTTGCTTTCCTAATGCGAGCTCAGTTCAGGAGCTTTTGAGATTCATCCAAATCTCAAAACTTCCTTTTAAAGGGAACCTGTCCCCTGCACTATGCTGCCATCATAGTACAGGGACAGACCTGCTGATTTCTGGGGTCTGTCACTTCTGGGCTGGCGTTCAGTACTTTTAAAGTATTGATATGCCGAACCTTGCAGCGCTGGGCGTTGCAATGGAGATGACTCGATGAGGCTCACTGTCTCCACTCTCCCCCGCCTCCTGACCATGTCTGGCAGGTTTCCTTCCTATGCGTAACCAGAATGAAGCATGTCAGTCATAGACAGGACAGTCGGAGGGCTCCCAGAAAAAGTACTGACTGCCAGCTCAGTAATGACAGACAGCTGAAATCAGTGGGTCTGTCATTATACTATGATGCCCTCAGTGAAAGCGGCATAGTAGAGGTCACGGGTTCCCTTTAAGTATTTCCATTGAATATTTACAAGGGTGTTCTGCAATCTGTGCCTCGTGCGGAGCTGTAAAATCACAAGTCCCAACATTCCAGGACACAGAGCAGATTTCAGCAGGTGTTGGTAGTCCTATAGTTCCTGGTCTGGACATACCTCTTCATGAGTTCCATACTTCAGAAGGGTTTGCATACCTCGGACAAGTCTATACTTTGGCATGTGACATCTCTTGCACTACTTTGATTAATTACAGGGCCACCAGGCTTCTTAATGAATTACCTGGCCTTTTATTTGGTAGGCTGTCATGTGGCAGATGAAGATATGACTCATGGACTATGGAAAACGAGTCTTTAACTGCAACAATTACTGCTAAATGCAAATTACACTTAAATTGCTGTGGGATGAGCAAACCTGTTTATAACCATTCGAAAAAGGTCATACAACTCTCCTAACGTTCATCGTAATTGTAGCTCCGCCTAGAAGTTTGTAAAGTCTTCAAAAAGATGAATGGAGTGGAGGACTACTAAAAAGAAAATGGCCTTTAATAAAGTGTTGGCCTGGACAAGTTTTTTAGAAAATTAGCCTAGTACTAAACAGCCCCTTACAAGTGCAGAGAAACCCCCAGATAATCACAAACTAGTGTTCATAAGAACACTCGTTAGCGATTATCTGGCAGTGTAAAGGTGCCACTGATTACCCGATGAACAAGCAAAACGCTTGTTCATCGGGTAATTGGCTTGTTTGTGTAGGCACCAAAATCGTCGTTTGCCAGCAGCAGATTATGCTGTGTAAATAACGAGTCTGTATGGGAACGAGCGTTGGCATTAGAAATCGCTCCTCCGCATACTGTGGAGGAGATCGCTGCATGTAAATGTAGCAGTTTCCTTCACTGATGAGCAGCTGCTTCCTTACTGAGGATTGCCTGCAATCTTGGCTGTGTAACCGTGTCTTAACTGTTGGCTGACGCCACCTTCTTCTTGCCAGATTTTTTCTTCTGCCCTTGGGAAGGTCTTCTCTCTACCCTGTTCACTGTTGAAATGGACGGTCTCTGACCCACATGCTAGCCTACAAGATTAATTCCAAGCAAATGGATTTTCCCTACATAAAACTTAAGATAACTTAAAGGGGTTGAGCCATGAAAAGTATTCTACAGTTTTCAAACCAGCACCTGGATCTGAATACTTTTGTAATTGCTTGTAATTAACAATTTTTTTAATGCTACTGAGTTATTCAATGTAATCTATCTGTATAGCGCCACCTGCCGTTTGCTCTCTTTCAAATTTCTCTGTCCTGCTCACTGAGACAGAAGCACATGCTCAGTTCTACCCTTCAACTGTCACCATCTGCAGCAAAAAGAACACAACTCGAGAAAGGACACGCCACCTAAGACGCCAACTTGAAATAAATATAGCAGAACAATTGAAGCAATGAGAGAATTTGTGTGAGGTACAGGGCTGGTTCTGGCTTTGTTAGTAAAAAATTGTTATGTACTAGATTAAGTATGCTTTTCATTTTTTTTTTTTTTTTTATTAATCATGGGATAACCCCTTTATAACACAGTAAAGTAAATGTAAAGTATATCTTCCAGAACTGTTAACCCATGCGGCTCCCCAATACATTGCTGTAAATATGTAAATATGGTGCTTCACTTTATGTATCAAGAATTGCAGTGTGACAACACATTGTACCATAATCTTTTTGAAGTTGTCATATTGGCTTAGCACAAAGTATTTCTAGCAAGTTGTATGTCTGGTGCCTCCACCCTTTGCTTGTATTGATCCTATAATGAGGAGTTTGAAAGAATGACAGATCTTTGAAGTCTGTGGGTGCCGAATGTCAAAGCAGACTCATATAAAGCTAACTATAGGATGCTATTAATTATCTGGGTCTGGGCTGATTTCAATTCAAGGGCAAAAATAACATACTGTCAGATTTCTCATTTTACAAGTTAAAGGGTTTTAGATATAACGTTCATAGAGTAGTTATACATATTTATTATCTATAAAGTCATCCAAATGTGAAAGCACGGACAATATTATCGTCCAATATCGTGAGACATACTTAAAGAATGCACACTGTAAGACGGTTTACAATATGTTCAGTGTTCTCAGAATACATTTTTAATTGCAGTATATTTCCCTTAAAGAGAATTGGTCACTGTGTAATTCAATGATAAACCAGGGACAATGCATTGTAGGACTAGCTCAGCTAAATGTTACCTTTCACTTAGCAATCTGTTGCTTCATTCTGCAGAAAAGTACTTTCAATCCATATGTAAATTAGCAATTAAGTGCACCAAGGGTGGGTCCTTTCTCCTGTATATTTTAGTTAGTAAAATATAACTTTTAGTTATAGTTCAAATCTAAAAAGCTATCTATGTGGTAAACAAAAAGGTGAAAAATCAAGTCGCAAAAATACTGAGAGGGTCAAGGTTCCCAGCACAATTAGATGCTTCCGCAGCTGGGTTAGTTCCCTAGTCAGCTAATAGGGACAGGCCTACACTCGTAAGCAGGGTAAGTAATCAGTGGATAAGATTCCCTAGCCTGGTGCCTAAATGCCTATGTCAACTTCCCTGGTCAGATTCTAGACTACAATATGGGGGAAGCTAGTGTAGCTGCAGTCGGCCACCACCACAGATTTCTGTATTACATGTAGTGCTGCTCCCTGATGAGCCATTGAATTGGAGAATAGAGGGGATCAGTACAGGAGAGGGTTAGTAAGTTTTGGTCAGAGGTTCCAGGCAGCTTGGGGTCACCCTTCTCAGGGCAGGTGTTCTGACTACAGCCACGCTAGCTTCCCCTACTTTAGTCTAGAATCTTACAGGGGAAGTTGACATAGGCATTTAGGTACCAGGCTAGGGAATCTTAACCACTGATTACTTACCCTGCTAACCAGTGTAGGCCTGTCCCTATTAGCTGATTAGGAATTAACCCAGTAGCGGAAGCATCTAACTGTTCTGGGACCCTTGACCCTCTCAGTAATTTTCCGACTTGATTTTTTACCTTTTTGTTTACCACATATATACCTTTTAGATTTGAACTATAAATAAGTTATGTTTTACTAACTAAGAGATCCCAGTTGAAAATATACAGTATCCTATCTATCTTGGCATAATACTGTGGGATATAACTGAGTAGATCCGACATAGTTTCATGGGTCCTTTCTTCTTCAACATCCTTTGACGGTCACTTCCTCCATTTTTGATTGACATGGCCAGGTTCCTGCATAATTATCTGGTCTGACCCTATCATTTAATTAGAGGAATGCAAAGGAGCAGATGGCACAGGCCCATTCATAGTGTACTTAACTACTTATTTGCATCTGAATTAAATATACCTTTTCTCCAGAATGAAGCAGCAAATCACTAAGTGAAAGGTATCATTACATTCAGCTGAGCTAGCCCTACAAAGCAGTGTGTCTGGTTTAACAGTGAAGTTTCTGGTGACAGACTAGCTCCATTGGTTCGGTCCGAACTGATTCGCTCATCTTTCTTTATATATGACACCATGACACCTTTGTCTGGCAGAAATTTACAGTGTAGTCGCCTTCTTTGGTCTAGATGTAGGGATGCCTCCTAATAATATATATAGTCCTGAGTATAAATAGATAATAGGACAGATTTCTGTATTGACTTTGGGTATACTTATGTTCGCCCCTAAGATATTTCTTGTAAACTAAATTACTTTAATTTTTGATAAACTTTCCATGCGCTGTAGTACACCTATTCCATTTATTACTTTGATTGCCTGCCTTGATAAATTAAATGGTCACTGTAGTTTGCATATATGTTAGAGAAAAATCTTCTTTTATCCCCTCTCACTAGACTTTTAATGTGGACCTGTCTCTACAAATAAGATTGTGTTTTGTCTCTACTGTCGTACTGCAGATCACTCTGATTTCTCAAGACAGACTTACCAGAAAATGTTTTAGGACCTGTATGATTGGAGAAAAAAGCATTTTCTCTGATATGATATGTTACAAAGTTTCTCATATACACCTTTACTGTTGATTTATGCAAAGTTCGTTGAAACAACAGCAACCATTTAAACTGTCATATGGACGGGACTTCCCAATTGTGCTGTATGCTACAGGTGGAGTCTCAACAAGAAGAATTGTGTTAACACAGTGCCATTAACTGTAGACAGTTAATGGCAACTTTGCTATCAAAAACAGTGATAACACAAAGAACCAGGGGTTTGACCTACTATTTGAAGTTATATAGAACACTCTCCAACAAAAGACACAATCTACAGTATTGATCCCTTCCGTCTCTGCAACATAATAATTGGCAATGGGAAGATGTTTCACACTCTGTGATGTGCTATTACAGTGCTGTAGCTCAGGAGCCATGCCTGTGCCATTACCTGCATATGCCAGCTTTTTGACAGCTGGAATCCTGCTGTAATGACCAGGATTGGAGATAACACCAATCCTGGTCATTTACACCAATCCCAGTAATTTAACCAATTAGGATCCCATTGTCCGTGCTGATTGCAGCATCAGATCAGAGCCCCAGGAGTGAAATTATGGGGCTATGATCAGTTACCCTGGCACCAGGATGCTGCTGAAGCAATCTATGGCTTCCTGGTAAGCTCCCTGCTTCTGTGTTCACAAAGCACAGCGCAGCAGGGACAGTATAAAATCCTATTCACCCTAATAGATCTCTATTTACGTGAATAGAACAAGGGATTAAAATATCCCAGGTTCTAGTCCCTTAAGGGGGCTAATAGTTATAAAAAATAAAAATAAGAAGTAAAAAAAAAAAAAAATTAAAATTTTAAATCACCCCTTTCCCAATTTTACATCTAAAATATATAAAAAATAAAAAAGTAATCATATTTGGTATTTCCAAGTCCAAAAAATCTGAACTATTAAAAAATATCTCCTATGCAGTGAACGCCATAACAGAAAGAAAAAAAAAACTGTTTGATTTGTCATTTTTTAGACACCTCGCCCCCCCCTCCCTAAAAAATTAATAAAAATTAGGATAGAACTGTTCTATTATGGGCCAGACGTTCCCTAAAATATGGAATGCACGCAGATTTTTTGGTGTTTTATTTTTTTCACGTGTTACTGAATGGTATTGAGTATCGCAATACTTTTTTATGGTATTGAAATCGAATCAAAATGTTATATAATAATAATTTGCTATAATACGGTATCATAATAATATACTATATGGTATATAATACGGCATAATAATACGCTGGCTGCAATACTCCTGTTAGAACTACCATAGTGATAGGCAAATATACATGCCAAACTGGATGTCAGGGCATTTGTGATGTCCTTGTCTATCATGTCAGCCCATCAGTACTCTGTGATTATGTTACAGGGGTTTTGATGGGGTGACAGAGGAAGCGCACTTACTCTTTTAAACTCCTCAGAGGCTGCAGCTCCGGCTTACTTGTGTCTTAATGGGGTGGGAATGTGTTAAAGAGGAAACTAGAAAATATTCAGAGCACAAAAATTATATTAATTATTTATTTGACAGTGTGTTTGACCAATGTAACAGGAATGCTGTATATTCATATCACATACCTTTTTGTTAGAACAACTATTGTCCTAGTATAGACCCGCGGGATCAAAACCAAATTTACACCTAGGGTCTGTAGACCAAAAAGTCCTTTTAGGGGACCTACATAGTGCTCATAAAACTGCAACCTTTATTATAACTGATAAAATCATATGTAGATAGTGTATCATAAACCAATAGATAATTTAAAATTATCAGGTGACAGCTATGGGCTTATTTTTATGCATAGTATACATGCAGTGGATAGCCTATATACGGTGCTCAGTACAAAGCTTTAGTGTGTGCATTCCCACTGTACTAATATTACACCACAATTATACCGCCACTTTCAGGTGTATTACAATTAATATTGATGCACTGCGTGGGACTGAAGACCTTTGTCAATGCCTATCTCCGTTACTCTAAGTAAAAAAAAAAAACTGGACGTGGACATCATCTGTGAACAGAACAGAGTGCTCCAAAATGCATTCCGTTCCGATCTCATACCGGAGAGCAAACCACGGCAGGCTGCAGTTTGCTTTCCATCCTGGGATGCGGAGCAAGATTGATCCGTCATGACCCATAATGCAAGTCAATGGGGACAGATCCGTTTCCTCTGACACAATAGAAAGCGGATCTATTGCAGCCCTCGATGGGATAGGATGGTAGAGGGAGGGAGCTCACCTCTCTTCCCATCACCCGCTGCTCTGTAATGGCAGCGGGTGATGGTTGCCATGGCAGCAGGACGCTTTCAGAAGCGTCCTGCTAGCCATGTATAGTAACTCTGGTCAGACTTCTGCTAAAGGCAGAAGTCTGACCAGACTGTGAAAAGTAAAAAATACAGTGCAGTACACTATATAGTGTACTGTTCTGTATTATATAGACACCAGATCCACTGGATCTACAAGAACCAAGTGGGTCTGGGTCAAAAATGTCAAAAAGTGAAAAAAAGTAAAAATCAGAAAAATACATATCACTGAATAAAAAAAAAAAAAAAAATAAACTACACATATTAGGTATTGCCGCGTCCGTAAAAATCTCCTCTATAAAAATATCACGTGACCTAACCCCTCACGCAAATACCGTAAAAAAATCACAAAAAAATGGTGTAAAAATCCATTTTTGTCACCTTGCATCACAAAAAGTGTAATACCAAGTGATCAAAAGGCGTATGCCTCCCAAAATAGTACCAATAAAACCGCCATCTCATCCCGCAAAAAATGAGTCCTTATATAGGACAATCGCCCAAAAAAATAAAAAATATTGCTCTCAGACTATGGAGACACTAAAACATAATTTTTTTTTCTAAAATGCTATTATTGTGTTAAAAGTAAAATAAATAAATAAAAAGTATACATATTATGTATCGCCGCGTCCGTAAAAACCTGCTCTATAAAAATATCACATTATCTAACCCCTCAGGTAAATACTGTTAGAAAAATTAAATAAAAACAATGTAAAGAAAAAACATTTGTCACCTCACATCTCAAAAACTGTAATAGCAAGCGATCAAAAAGTTATATGCACCCAAAAATAGTGCCAATCAAACCGTCATCTCATCCCGCAAAAAATGATACCCCACATAGGACAAGCACCCCCAAAAAAAAAAAAAATAGGGCTCTCAGACTATGGAGACACTAAAACATGATTTGTTTTGTTTTAAAAAATGATAATATTGTGTAAAACTTAAATAAATAAATAAAAAGTATACATATTTGGTATCGGCGCATCCGTCGCAACCTGCTCTATAAAAATAACACATCACCGAACCCCTCAGGTGAACACAAAAAAAAAAATACGTGTCAAGAGCCATTTTTGTCACCTTACATCACAAAAAGTGTAATAGCAGGCGACCAAAATGTCATATGCACCCCAAGATAGTTCCAATCCAACCACCATCTCATCCCGCAAAAAATGAGCCCCTACATAAGACAGTGGCCCAAAAAATAAAAAAATATATGGCTTTCAGAATGTGAAGACACTAAAAATCATTTTTTCAAAAATGCTTTATTATGTAAAACTGAAACAAAACCCCCAAAAAGTAGCCATATTTGGTATTGCCGCGTCCATAGCAACCTGCTCTATAGAAATAGCACACAATCTAACCTGTCAGTTCAACGATGTAAATAACAAAAATGAAAAAAAGGTCCGAAAATAGCTATTTTTTGCAAATTTTCAATTTTAATCAATTTTTCCAGTAAAAAAACAAGGGTTAACAGCCAAACAAAACTCAATATATATTGCCCCGATTCTCTAGTTTGCAGAAACACCCCATATGTGGTCGTAAACTGCTGTATGGCCAAACGGCAGGGCGTAGAAGGAAGGGAACGCAATATGGTTTTGGAAGGCAGATTTTGCTGGACTGGTTATTTGACACCATGTCCCATTTGAAGCCCCCTGATGCACCCCTACAGTAGAAACTCCAAAAAGTGACCCCATTTTGGAAAGTACGGGATAAGTTGGCAGTTTTGTTTGTATTATTTTAGGGTAAATATGATTTTTGGTTGCTCTATATTACACTTTTTTGAGGCAAGGTAACAGAAAATAGAAATTCGAAATTTCATCTCCATTTGCCAATAACTCTTGTGGAACACCTAAAGGGTTAACAAAGTTTGTAAAATCAGTTTTGAATACCTTGAGGGGTGTACTTTCTTAGATGGAGTCACTTTTTGGAGATTCTACTCTAGGGGTGCATCTGGGGGCTTCAAATGGGACATGGTGTCAAAATCCAGTCCAGCAAAATCCGCCTTCCAAAAACCATATGGCGTTCCCTTCCTTCTGTGCCCTGCCATTTGGCCATACAGCAGTTTACGACCACATATGGGGTGTTTCTGAAAACTACAGAATCGGGGCAATAAAAATTGAGGTTTTTTTGGCTGTTAACCCTTGCTTTGTTACTGGAAAAAATGGATTCAAACGGAAAATTTTCCAAAAATCTAAATTCTGAAATTTTATCTCCATTTGCCATTAACTCTTGTGGAAAACCTAAAGGGTTAATGACGTTTGTAAAATCAGTTTTGAATACCTTGAGGGGTGTAGTTTCTAGAATGGGGTCATTTTTGGATGGTTTCTATTATGTAAGCCTCACAAAGTGACTTCAGACCTGAACTGGTCCCTAAAAAGTGGGTTTTTGAAAATTTCTGAAAAATTTCAAGATTTGCTTCTAAACTTCTAAGCCTTGTAACGTCCCCAAAAAATAAAATGGCATTCCCAAAATGATTGATACATGAAGTAGACATATGGGGAATGTAAATCAATAACTTTTTGGGCGGTATTACTATGTATTATAGAAGTAGAGAAATTGAAACTTGGAAAATTGCTAATTTTTCCAAATTTATGGTAAATTTGATATTTTTTTATAAATAAAAATAAAAATTTTCGACTAAATTTTACCAGTGTCATGAAGTACAATATGTGACGAAAAAACAATCTCAAAATGGCCTGGATAAGTAAAAGCGTTTTAAAGTTATCACCACATAAAGTGACACTGGTCAGATTTGCAAAAAATGGCCGAGTCCTTTAGGTGAAATAGGGCTGAGTCCTTAAGGGGTTAACCTTTACACTGCCTTCCTGAAGAGATTACATTAGCTGCAAGCAAGCAGTATGAAGGTTAAATCACCTGACTTGCAGCAAAAATAAACAAAAGTAAATTGTATGGAAACATGAGAAGCAGCACTAAGAAGAAATAACCAACATATTTTATTAATTTTCACTGTGAATTGTCACACACCCCCCCCCCTTCCTGATACCTTAGGGAAATGCCACATGTGTCTTGTTATAAATATTTCTCTCTCTCTCTCCATATATATATATATATATATACATCATGTATATATACTTGGACGTCTAAAATGCCGGTCTTAAAAAATGTGCTCCTATATGTCTCCTAGCTTTACAGTCCTATCTTTCAAGAATAAATCTGCAAAATACGAGGAGAGTTTTCTCAACTTGATGGGCTGCCAGGAAGAATTGAGAGAAGCTGTGAAAACCTCTCAACTCACGAGTGGCAGAAAATTTAGCCCAATAAGATAGCTGACAATGTTAGGTACAGTAATGTAAGACAACTGCTTCTTGTTTGAAAGTACAATAGAGGAGCTTTATTAAGAAGATTTATTAAGACTGGTGCACAGGAAAGTCGATCAGATTCCATGCTTAATTTTTCAAACCCTAACACTATGAAAAATGAATGAATCAACGCAAGCTAGTTCTTCTGTGCACCAATTTTAATAAATCTCTGCAAAGCTTTTATTTCTAAGAGCACGTCTAAGAGTGCGTCTACTCCACATAGTTTACTCAAGGATTAAAATTTTTTTAACTTTTTTTTTTGCTGAAGGTATAGCTTAATAACAATTCTGAAGATATAGAAAAAAAAACTGTTGAACCCAGTACATAATGACTCATGAGATGTTAATGAGATGTGCTCTAATGTCAATCAATACCCAATAAAATAATTAAGCAAATTATATTGTGAATCCATTAATATATAATCGGCACCTCCTGGTTAATCCTGACAAGTGACATTTGCTTGCTGATTATGAAATACAATTGAAAAATGATTTGTCACTGGACAACTATATTGTAAATGAATACATGAATAGTTAAATAGATATGCAAATTAAATAATACAAAAATAAAGCACTTTAAAGGCTTGTCTACTGTCGGGGGCCTTTTGGCCCCCATGTCAAAGATGCAGAGAGAAAATCATACATACCTGCTCTCCGGTGCTAGATTAACGGGGTTGTGCAGCCTGTTTAAATTGATGACCTTTCACACTTAATAACAGTCCCTAAAAATCACAGGAACCCAAAAGAGACAATCATTTGCTGCTAAGGTTTATTTCTGAATGGATTTATATATAATTATTAATGATAATGATATGACCCGTGTGTACAAGGATAAATTATATACATTCAATGCAATGAAAATAGGTCATTGGCATATTCATTACAGATGGAGGAGGGCTCTTCTATCAAAACTTACCCAGTGTTATGTCAAGGACAGGACTTGAGAAAGCATAGTATGACACAGCAATTTAAATGGCAGCCATTACAGGATAACCCCTATTAAACTAATCATACTGCCTGGTAGTGTGTTACTGTGGCCTGGGAGGAGCAGAGCGGAGGATGGGAGTGGTGGTGGCTCTAGCTGCAACAGCTATTCACTTAAATCACAGTGGCAATCCTCACATTCCCTAGGAGCAGGGCAGTGACAGGAGGGCACACCCTTTCTTCTTTCAGGGCACACACTGGGGTTGCGGCTTCTGCCTGAAGGTACGTAGTTGGGGGTGCCCTTGGTGGCATGAGTTTAGTACAGGTGCAAGGCAGGAGATGTAGGTGCTGACCCTGGGGAATGATGTTGCAGTTAGTAACCGGGCCAGTTGTAGAAAATAAACAAGTGTCTCTTTACTAAAGTGCAAAACGTTAGTTGTGGTACATGCAACTCACAGTGCAAATCTTCCCCAATAGCAATGTATGGACCTGAGCAATGATGGGGGTTGTGGTAATCCTTCTCTCTGTCTTTTAAAAGTCTGTCTCTTTGCAGAATCTAAGGCTGGCAATAAGGTTCTTGCAAAATTTGTGAGTAATTCACAGGCTAAGGCCCCTTTAGCATGAGCGAGTTTTCTGAACTGAATCCTGACCCATTAATTTCAATGGACCTGTGTACATGCGCATTGTTTTCACGCATCATTTCTGCCTGGCGTGAGAATCGCTGCATGTTCTATATTATACTTCTTTCACGCAGCCCTGGTCCCATAGAAGTGAATGAGGCTTCAGTTAAAAACGCATTGCATTCTGATAAAACCTGGATGCAGTCCTGATCAATGCATTATTCACTGATGGCTGCTTGGAGATGTAAATTTTTCTTGCTTTCAAAATGGTGCGAGTTTCACTGAATGCATCCTGACACAATCCATATCGTTCACGTGAAAGCAGTCTAAGTGGTAAAGGATTAAGATATGGCTCACCAAGATTATGTTAAAATGTGGAATGATGCATTAGTCTTTAACAGTAGAGTTGAGCGGACAACTGGAAGTTTGGGTTCGACGGGTTGGGCCGAACTTCACAAAAGTTCAGGTTCGAGATCCGAACTTAACCCGAACTTGACCCCGAACGCGAACCCCATTGAAGTCAATAGGGACCCAAACTTTTGGGCACTAAAATGGCTGTAAAAAAGTCCTGGAAAAGGCTAGAAGGCTGCAAAATGTGGGTAAGTGCCCTGCAAACAAATGTGGACAGGGAAATTACTTAAAATAAAATAAATAAAAATTAAGAATCAAAATCTTGATCTAGGAGGAGGAAATGGATGTGGAGTAGGAGGTTGGGGAGGCATCAGGTGGGAATGCTATCAGCAGCGCGTCTACCAGTGTGTGTTTGTAGTCACACATCTTTCGATCATTAACAGACGTTTTTACCAAATTTGGTTCCCTGTCAACAATGCAATGCAGGGGTTTTTCACCGGCAAAATGGGGTTCATATCACCCAACAATGGAACAGACGATTTTAAAAAATGTAGGCCCCTGGCACCCGGGCGGAGGAGGGGTTAATTAACTGCAAAGCGGGGTTCATGTCATGGTGGGTGGAACAGACGATTTTTAAAAATGTAGTCCCCTGGCATCAGGGCAGAGCAGGGGTTTTTCACAGGCAAAACTGGGTTGATGTCACTCACCAATGGAACAGACAATTTTAAGAAATTTAGGCCCCTGGCACCCAGGCAGGGGAGGGGTTTATTCACGGCAAAACGGGGTTCATGTCACCCAACAATGTAACATGCCATTTTTAAAAATGTAGGCCCCTGGCATCCAGAGCAAAGCAGCTGTTTATTTACAGGAAAACAGGGTTCATGTCACCCACCAATGGAACATGTAGGCCCCTGGCACCCAGAGGAGGGGTTAATTCACAGCAAAACGGGGGTTAATGTCACCCACCAATGGAACAGACGATTTTTAAAAATGTAGGCCCCTGGCTCCCAGGCAGAGGAGGAGTTTATTCACGGCAAAAATGGTAATTTTGCACCAAACAATTTAAAGAAGATTTTTCAAATTTTTCAGTCCCTGTCACCTATGCAGTGCAGAGTTACTTGACAGCAAAAAATTGGAATATGTCATCCCCTGAACTCCCAGATGGATTAACTATATTATTGTCCCGGCACATATGTAGCGCAGGCCGCAAAGGTAATTCCTGGCCTTAAAAAAATATGATTTTTCCACCACCCATGAATAACATGGATTTAAGTGGTATATTTTGGGGTCCAGGACCTTATCGTTCTCAACATCATCTTCCACCCAGTCTTCACCCCTGCCCTCTTTGTCAGAGCCACAGCAGTTTGCACCTGTGTTTAGTCATCATCAGAGACGTGCTGCGGTGGTCTTCCCATGTCATCATCCTCAAACCTAAGTGGTTGGGCATATGTGCACTCAATCTCTTCCACTTCTGGGGCAGGGCTATGGTTATGGCCCTGGGGAAAAGCATAAGAGACTGCTGCATGACTTGCGGCTCAGATTGCTTGGCTGATTTGCAAGGGGGTGAGGTGAAAGACTGATGGGCATGGGCTGCAGGTGCCAACTCTGAGCTTTCAGCAGTGGGAGACAATGTTAAGGTACTGAAGGCACTTTCAGCCACCCAATCTTCTAGTGCCTATACTTGTTCTGGCCGCACCACTCGTAGGTTGGCATTCGGGCCTACCAAATAACGCTGCAGGTTCTGTCGCCTACTCACACCTGAGGAAGGTGTTTCACTTGGACCTGTAGTTGGCGCTAAATGGCCAGATCCTCTCCCAGCAACAGGAGCTCCACCAACACCACCGTGACCATGTCCATGTCCCTTATTTGATGTTCTCCTCATTATTTGCGTTCACCCACCAAACTAACAGATGGTTTATCTCTGGTGTCAATTTAACTGCCAATAGTCAACAATTAAGTTCACTAACAATAAGGCAGTGCCCGTGTTATAAACAGAATACATTTCTTTAGGTCACACAACAGGGTAACGGAGCAAATCAACACAATTACTTCACTATCACTATTAAATTTTTCAAGCCAACAATGTAAAAGCAGATGTTAACGGTTTAGTTTGACTGTCAGAAATGCACCGTACACCACTAACGTGCTATCTACCACAAAACCAGTGTGCAACCAACTATGTAAGTGCAGAGTTAAAAAGGTTAAAATCCCTGAAATATAGGGTAGGCCTCAGCTCTGCTATGTAGCACAAAACCAGTGTTTATTGCAACATACTACAGAAATGCAGTATGACACTGCTAAATTTTAAAATAGGTTTATGTGCGTTGTATGCCAAACTGCTCTGGGGATCAA
Organism: Bufotes viridis; assembly: GCA_033119425.1. Lineage (NCBI taxonomy): Eukaryota > Metazoa > Chordata > Amphibia > Anura > Bufonidae > Bufotes > Bufotes viridis. The sequence goes on along the minus strand of CM065594.1, from coordinate 243,582,857 downwards.
GAATACGGGTTTATTTCCCCAAATACAGAAATGCAGTATGTCACTGCTAAATTTTAAAATAGGTTTTTCCACGTTGTATGCCAAACTGCTCTGTGGAACAATGATACAATTTATTTTCCCCAAATACAGAAATGCAGTATGTCACTGCTAAATTTGAATATACATTTTCGTATGCTGTATGCAAAATTGCTCTGTGGAACAACAATACGGGTTTATTTCCCCAAATACAAGAATGCAGTATGTCACTGCTAAATTTAAAAATAGTTTTTCAGCGCTCTATGCAAAACTGCTCTTAAGAACAACAATACTGCTTTATTTTCCCAAATACACAAATGCTGTATGTCACTGCTAAATTTTAAAATACGTTTTTGTGCATTGCATGCAAAACTGCTCTGTGGAACAACAATACTGGTTTATTTCCCCAAATACACAAATGCTGTATGTCACTTCTAAATTTTAAATTTGTTTTTTCAGCATTGTATGCAAACGTGCTCTGTGGCACAACAGTACGTGTTTATTAACAAAACTACAGAAATGCACTATGTCACTCCAAAATTATAAAACAGGTTTTTCAGCGTTGTATTAAAATGTGCTCTGTGGTACGACAGTACGGGTTTATTACAGCAACTACAGAAATGCACTATGTCATCGCAAATTTTAAAATAGTTTTTTTAGCGGTGTATGCACACGTGCTCTGTGGTTCGACAGTACGGGTTTATTTCCCCAACTACAGAAATGCACTATGTTACCCCAAAATTCTAAAATAGGTAATGTAAGGGTGCTTGACCTGCCAGAAAAAAAGGGAATTTTTCCTCCACTGAGCTACCAAAATATTTATACTGATGTCCCTGGCAGTCTGGCACACATGCAGGTCACATGCAGTTCCAAGGACACTACAGTTGTTAAAATGGCCCCGACCCCCACCTCAGTAACAGATGGATTAAAAATTATTTTGCAGTATCACTGGGCTCAGGGCTGGGTACAAATATGTAGCATATCACCCTCAATAATTGCTGTAGTTTAAAGAGTTAACACCAACAAGTTCAACAGATTTCTTCCCTAATCTATCCCTCACAGAAGCGGCAGCATCCTATTCCTATACTGAGAAGAGCAGAGTGACGTGCGGCGCTAAGTGACTCCAGCTTAAATAGAGGCTGGGTCACATGCTGCAGTTAGCCAATCACAGCCATGCCAATAGTCGGCATGGCTGTGATGGCTTCTTAGGGCAAAGTAGTGAAACACTTGTTGATTGGCTGCCCCGCAGCTTTTAAAAAGTGGGAAGAAATCACCGAACAATTAACCCGAACCTGAACTTTTACGGAAATGTTCGGGTCCAGATGTCAAAAAAACGCAATGTTCGGTACGAACCCGCACTTTACAGCTCAGTTCACTCCACCGTTTTTAACCACCTCAGCCCCCTAAGTTTAAACACCCTTAATGACCAGACCACTTTTTACAATTCTGCACTACACTACTTTCATGGTTTATTGCTCGGTCATACAACTTACCACCCAAATTAATTTTACCTCCTTTTCTTCTCACTAATAGAGCTTTTATTTGGTGGTATTTCATTGCTGCTGACATTTTTACTTTTTTTCATATTATTAAAAAATGACCAAAATTTTTGCAAAAAAATAACTTTTCAATTTCTGTTGAAATTTTTTTTTTCAAAAACTACATTTCTATATAAATTTTTCTCTAAATTTATTGTTCTACATCTCTTTCCGCATTTTGAAGCAGCTCTGACTTTCTGAGCACCTGTCATGTTTCTTGAGGTGCTAGAATGCCAGGATAGTATAAATACCCCCCAAATGACACTATTTTAGAAAGAAGACAACCCAAAGTATTCGCAGATGGGCATGGTGAGTTCATGTATGATTTCATTTTTTTTCACAAGTTAGCGGAAAATGACACTTTCTGAGGAAAAAATAATAATAAAGTTTCCATTTCTGCTAACTTCCGGTAGAAAAATAAAATCTCCCACGGACTCACTATGCCCCTCAGTGAATACCATGGGGTGTCTACTTTCCGAAATGGGGTCATTTGTGGGGTGTGTTTACTGTTCTGGCATTTTGGGCTGGGCTAAATTAGAGCAACCCTGTAAAACCTAAAGGTACTCGTTGACTTTACGCCCCTTTACGCACCTAGGCTGCAAAAAGTGGCACACATGTGGTATAGCCGTACTCAGAAGAAGTAGGGCAATGTGTTTTGGTGTGTATTTTACATATACCCATGCTGGGTGAGAGAAATATCTCTGTAAATGACAACTTTTAAAAAAATTATACAAAGTTGTCAATTTACAGAGATATTTCTCTCATCCAGCATCGGTATATGTAACAATACACCCCAAAGCACATTTCCTACTTCTTCTGAGTATGGCGATACCAATGAGTGACACTTTTTGCAGCCTGGTGCAAAGGCCCAAATTCAATGACTACCTTTAGGATTTCACAGGGCATTTTTACGCATTTGGATTCCAGACTTCTTCTCATGCATTAGGGGCCCCTAAAATGCCAGGACAGTATAAATACCCCACAAGTGACCCCATTTTAGAAAGAAGACACTCCAAGGTATTCCGTGAGGAATTATATTTTTGGCACAAGTTAGTGGAATATGAGACTTTGTAAGAAGGTGATTGGTGCCCTTACATATGTTTCCTCTGGTGGTTCTAAGCAAAGGGACCACCAGAGGAGCAGGCAGCAGGCATATCAGACGCTGTTAACAAAACACTATATGCTACAGCCTGCCAGCGCACAATCAGCGCTAACAGGCTGTAGTTAAACTTCCTCCCGACGCAATCCTGTGATCACAAATTTTTGGCCTAGTATTCACCATAAATTCGCAAATTCTAGAATTCGTGATCTCCAGTCATTATTTTCTTCATTGTGAAAATTGGCAATGTAATGTGCTGCGTATGGCGCGCGCCATACAAGAATGGCTCACTTTTGGAACTATTTTCAAGCTGCTAGACCAGGAATGGGAAAACTCGGCACTCCAGCTGTTGTAAAACTACAATTCCCACCATGCCCTGCTGTAGGCTGATAGCTGTAAGCAGTCTTTGCATGCTGGGAGTTGTAGTTTTGCAACAGCTGGCCGGCCGAGTTTGCCCATCCCTGTGCTCGACACTAATCCCTTTCACAGCACAGCACAGTAATTCCTATCACACTATCTAACACCCTGCACTGGAATCAGCTACACTATATCACTATCTAACCTACAATGACTATCTCCCACTAACTATCTGTATTATATATATGAGCTAACTATCTAATGTCATTAAATAAGGATCAAGATGAGTCTGTCTCAGAACTGCAAAAACAGCAGAAAATGGCTGCAGGGGAGTTTCCTATATAGTAAGGGGTAGGCAACTTTCCTATTGGTTGCTAGGGATGTTGCTAAGCTCAGACAAAGATATTGCAGCCTTCTCATTGGCCCACAAGCAAGAAGCAGTGAGGGTACTGATGAAAAAAGAAGATATAGCACTATATTCTAGATCTTTGGGAATTCTTGAAGTGCCGATACTCACGATAAAAATTTGCGATTAGAATATTCGTGATCAACACTACTGTAAAGAAGAGATGGCTTTCTTGATCCAGATGTCTCATTGATAGTGATTTTCTTGGATAGTGTGAAAATCGGTTGTGGCATTTATGAGAAAATAGACTTTTATTTTTTTATGCAGATGAGGGCTTCGGGCACTGAGAGGTGGGTCCTAGACCTTGAATGAACCTCAGCCTCCTCCACTTTCCAGTGCTGACCATAACCCTAGTGCAATACAACCCTCTTTAGCATAAATAATGAAAGTCATTTTTTCTCAAGAATGCTGCAAATTATTTTCACAATACAAGTATCATTTAAATTTGCAGGATCAACCCTTCCAGATAGTATGGCTTGTTTAATAGAATTGATCCTGTGGATAGGTGCTCTTTAACAATGCTTTTTCTTTCAGGCCTTGTGCTAGGCACAACAGAGAGAGTTCTAAAAGTGACGAAAAGAAAAAAATCTGCAATTTCTTATAATGCTCTTAGAAATAAAAGCTTAGCGGTGATATTAGTTGATATAGGTAACCATGACACTTTTTAAAACTGTCTCACGTATTTATAATGTAGTTATTATATGTGGTGAAACCACATATCAGGAGAAAGCTGGGGAAGGTTATTTATGTGCACAGAAAGAAGTCTTATGTTGTAGTGGGGAGTTTATTTTGTGTCCTGGACAGGAAAATAGTAGAAAAAGAGGTGTCTGTAGACCTAGGTCGAGAAAGCTAGCCATCAAGTGTTTCCTGCATAATTCAGAGAGGCTTGCAGAAGGCTGCAAGCTAAAGTCACAATATAGAACCAGACCCCAACCCATGTACCAGCCTCCTAACATAGTAAGACCTGCATGATATCAGTACAAGCAGTGGACAGAAACTCAGAGTGAGTCAAAAACATTAAGCTAAAGGAGAACCTTGTGTATGAACTTTTGAACTGTATTCTATAGAACAGGCATTCTCAACCTGCGGCCCTCCAGCTGTTCTAAAACTAAAACTCCCACTGTGCCCTGCTGAAGGCTGATAGCTGTAGGCTGTTCGGGCATGCTGGGAGTTGTAGTTTTGCAACAGCTGGAGGCCCGCAGGTTGAGCATGCCTGCTATAGAGTAATATATTTTGTAATGGCAGACCTATTATATTCATTCTCATCAGCTGGAGATGTGTGCCTGATTCATTTTGACAATGGTAATGTTTTGGACGCTTGTGCAGAACAATATTGCCTGTTTTAGTGTGAAGTGTAAGACGCCACCTGCCACGCTTTAATTTTTTAAATATAAAAACAGCTGGCCAAATGTAGTAATTCTATAGAGCAGAAATAAATATTGGTGACGGCGTGGAATGACATTTGGAAAAAGAGACTATTTTTATGGACAGCTGGCAAGAGGTGGTAATGCCATATAGCAGGGATGCCCAATCTGCAGCCGTCCAGCTGTTGTAAAACTACAACTTCCATCATGCTCGGACAGCTTACAGCTATCAGGGTATGCTGAGTTGTAGTTTTGCAATAGCTAGAGGGCCGTAGGTTGGGCATCCCAGCTATAGAGCAAAAAGTTTATTATGGTAAAGGTGGGAAACTGCATGAAATTTGGATAATGAGACAATGTTTACAGACAGCTGGCCAGAAGTAGTAATGTCATAGGATAGAATTACATTTGGGGGAAGGCATGTCACTGTATGACATTTGGAAAACGAGACAATTCTTATGGACAGCTGGCCAGAAGTACTACTGTCAGCTGAATTACACTTGGGAAAAGTTGTGGAACAATACGACATTTGGAAAAGACGACAATTTTTATGGACAGCTGGCCAGAAGTACTAATGCCACAGAGCAGAATTACATTTGGTTGAAAGCGTGGAACTGCGAGACAATTACCACAAATAAGTGGTATGGCAGCAACTGCATTGCCAGCAACCTCGCCAGGTGAGAGTTCAGCTTGCACACAAGCTAACTGCTCGTCACAAACAGTTTTCTCACAGCCACAAATTCAATTATTGATGTCTCACAATGTAGTAAAGGACAAGAAGGAAGAGAAGTTTGAGCAGGAGATAAAATTTGCTCATGGTAATCATTAGTGTTGAGCAAAGTTTACAAAAATTAGATTCGGCTGCTTCGCTGAATTACACCAAGAAAGTAGTTTTGCGATGAATTGCTTTGTCTCGATGTGCATTTCTTTGTAAGTAGCGGGCACAATGACAGAGAACGGTGATTGTGTCGCCCCCGTCATTGATTCCCTCATAATTTGATTCGCCCAACCCTAGTAATGATGATGACAATTGACAAGGACACTGTACTGTTTGGGGATGAGTTCTGTCTGCCACAAAGGAGATTGGGAGATGAAGGACTGTGCAGAACTGTGAAAACGGTAGCAAAATTGCAACTTACTTTTTGAAAGAAAAAAGTGCAATTGTGCAGCATATCTATAGAAATAAATGCTGGGAATGTGTGTGTAAAATAATTATGAACTGTAGAAGCTTGAAGTTTTTTTTTAAAAGCTGCTCATGCACTGAAAAAAAGATCTTTGTTTAGGATTTTTGTGCCTGCAGTGAAATCCATGAAGAGCTTTCCACTTTTCAGCAGTTGCCCTCACTGTAAGACACACGGTCTGACACAGAACTCTACCCAAGGCCCTGTGCAGAGCTCATTTTACGATGAAATAATAAATAAACTTTAGCAATTATCTATTGTGAATGATTTATCCCGTCTTATCTGTCATTCTAATCCAGTCTATAATTATATAACTAGTGATGAGCGAGCATGCTCGGCCGAATATCTGTTCCGCTCGAGCATCGCTATGCTCGGCACATAGCGGTACTCGACCAGGCACCGCATGTGCTTGAGCGTACGCTGGAGTCTCCGCCCCGCACGTTTTGCGGGGTTTAATCAGCCAATCAATGTGCAGGTAAGTACTGCCCTCACTGTAATGCCAGTAACCATGTTGGCTGCTGGCATTACAGTGATTGGATGGCCGGAACACATCATCGGGTGCTATGTGCTATGTGCTGTATAGCACCCAATGACGCATGTTCGGCTCAGACGTAGACAGGAGAGCATAGCGTAGGAAGGTAAAGACAGAGTAGGAGCGATTTTCACAGTTTTTATTCTGGGAAAGCTTTTCCAAGACCCAAAAGTCCATTTAAGGACTACTGTGTGTGTGTGTTTTAGAGAAGCAATCTATTTACCTCCTGTAGTCTCAGGGACAGTGCTTTGGAAGGGACAGAAAGTGCAGGGAGAGTCATTTGATGTTTTTACTACCAAAAGATTTTCAAAGACCCCAAAGTCCTTTAAGGACTACTGTGTGTGTTTGACAGCAGCAAGATATTTTTTTCTAGTGACATCATCTGCAGACTGTGTCTTTAATAATCTGGGCCACATATAGTGTCCATAATCTGTGGTATTCTGTAACCAATACTGTAGAACATCTGCAAACACTGTCTGTATTGCAGATTCCAATAATCTGGGCCACATCAAGTGTCCATGATCTGTGGTGTTCTGTAAACAATACTGTAGAACATCTGCAAACAGTGTCTGCATTGCAAATTCCATTGATCTGGGCTACATCTACTGTCCATAATCTGTGGTGATTCTGTAACCAATACAGTACATCTACAAACAATGTCTGCATTACAAATTCCAAAAACCGGGCCAAATCTAGTGTCCATAATCTGCAGTGTTCTGTAAACAATACTGTAGAACATCTGAAAACAGTGTCTGTTTTACAAATTCCAATAATCTGGGCCACATCAAGTGTCCATAATCTGTGGTGTTCTGTAACCAATACTGTAGAACATCTGCCAACACTGTCTGTATTACAAATTCCAATAATCTGGGTCACATCTAGTGTCCATAATCTGTGGTGTTCTGTAACCAATACTGTAGAACATCTGCAAACAGTTTCTGTATTACAAATTCCAATAATCTGGGTCACATCTAGTGTCCATAATCTGTGGTGTTCTGTAACCAATATTTTACAACATCTGCAAACAGTGTCTGTATTACAAATTCCAATAATCTGGGCCACATCTAGTGTCCATAATCTGTGGTGTTCTGTAACCAATACTGTAGAACATCTGCAAACAGTGTCTGTATTACAAATTCCAATAATCTGGGCCACATCTAGTGTCCATAATCTGTGGTGATTCTGTAACCAACACTGTACAACATCTGCAAACCATGTCTGTATTACAAATTCCAATAATCTGGGCAACATCTAGTGTCCATAATCTGTGGTGTTTTGTAACCAATAATCTACATCTGCAAACAGTGTCTGTATTACACATTCCAATAATCTGGGCCTAATATGGTGTCCATATTCTGTGAGTTTCTGTGACATATACTGTCCTGCATCCGAAAACCGTGTCTGTAGCACACATTTAAATAATCTGGGCCTAATGTAGTGTCCATACTGTGTGTCTTTCTGTGAAAAATTCTGTACTACATCAGAAAACAGTGTCTGTAGCGCAATTTTAAATACTTTGTGCCACATGTACAGTGTGTGCGTTTAATACATATCACTGACATATACCGTACTTTATACGTAGACAGTGTATGCTAGTCTGTGACATTATCAGGGCTACATCTCCTGTGTAATGTGTGCGCATCCCAAATACCATTTTTAATTTATTGGCGAATACAGTTACAAATTCTACGCTGCTGTACGTGTGATATACTTTTAATCATATATAACATTTAATATTAAGAAGGCGGCTAGTAAGGGCACACAGATGTGCCTAAAACTAATTAAATTTGTCCCAAATAAAATGTATTCTTTGTTGGAATACTGTATATAACGTTTGTGGATTGAGCGCACACACAGATGTGCCCAAAAGTAGTTAAATTTGTCTAAAATACAAATAATTATCTGCTGGAATACTGTATATATTTTTACAGCCTAAACGCACACACAGATGTGCCCAAAAGTAGTTAAATATGTCCCAAATACAAATAATTCTGTGCTGGAATACTTTACATAACGTTTGTGGATTGAATGCACACACAGATGTGCCTAAAAGTAGTTAAATGTGTCCCAAATACAAATAATTCTGTGCTGGAATACTGTATATAATGTTTGTGGATTGAACGCACACACAAATGTGGCACAAGATTAGGTTAATTTCCCCAGAACATTTTTTTTATTCGATGGCGCGGGGTATATCTCACTAGCAGGCACACTCTATTGAATAAGCCTCTTTTTATAATGTCTGCTAAACACACTGCTTTCTCATGGCGTACTGTAGATCTCACTAATATCAAATCTTTCTGTCTTTTGAAAGCTGTTGGGTACTTAAAAAAGTGATTTTCTAGCCCTGCACTATCTGTCCCTTCCTGAAGACGCCTGTCCCTGATACTGCTGAATTTAAAACCTGGTAAAAAAAAAATATGGTGCTGCACTGCTGTCAAACACACTGTAGTCCATAAGAGGACTGTTTGATCTTTCAATAGGTTTTTGGAGTTAAATCTGTGAATTTACAGCAAAACGCTATCTGTCCCTGCCTACTGTCTGCTCTCCCTGATGCTGAATGATCCGAACGTGGGACATCGGCTCCTATATAAACTGGCATCACATGTTCCGGCCAGCCAATCAGTGTAAGGCTAATAGCTAACATGGCTATGGCAGTACACTGAAGGGAATTACTTACCTGAACGTTGATTGGCTGCTTAGGAGGCGCCAACCGTAGCGGGAGGAGAATCAAGCAATGCGACGAGCACACGTGGTATTCGGGCCGAGTACCGCCACGTGCAGAGAATAGTGATGCTTGAGCCGAACCGGTACTCGACCGAGCATACTCGCTTATCACTACTCAGGACCTTATGTGGCTAGCAGCGATGTGGACTGGTTATGACGTGTCTGAATTAGTGTGGGCTACAGAGCTTGTTTCTCTGTGCCCTGTTGAACCTCGCATGGACATTTCTTAAGCCATCCACGCAGAGGACCTCAAGACTTTATGGAATGATATACATAAATCAAAGGCGAAGTCACATCGAAGGAAGTGGACAATTTATTCCAATGTCTTTACTCGCATTTCTTCAGAAACTTTAAAATCCACTTATCAGTAACCTAGCTCATCAAGGTGATGGCATCTGTGGCATCAGCGCATTGTGAAGGAAAAGAAGTTCCTCTGTAAGGACTACCTAATCCGAAGTGTTGGGATTCATCATGGAGCTGACCATCAATAAAATCAAGTATTGAACACATGGACGACTCTCATCACGGAGCTTGTCCACAATATTCGGGACCCCTGGACGCCTTACATGTCTTAGACATGATCTCTGCAGTGCTTACTACATGTTATAGCGCTTCTACCCTAGGTACACACCTAAGCTGCTTACAGCTAGCTCAAACGCTGCTAAAACGCACAACATGTGAAATGCCATGTATCCCTATGGGCATGGTACACATTTGGGCGTTTTACAGCGCGTTTAAACGCAAACGCTAGTGCATGAGCTTCTTTGGGGCATTTTTTCAAGCGTTTCCACCCATTGGAATGCATGGGAACACTCCAAGTTGGAGATATGCGCGTTTTCTGTTGAAAAAACACGCATACGAACGCGCGTTTTTCTCATTTGACCCAGCATAAAAAGGCCCAATTTGGCTAACAGTCTGCAACTTTCATATAGGTGGGCCTACATTTTAGTGGATCTGGAACCTGTCAATCAAAAAAACGCCTCAAAAACGCGCGTTCCTTAAATGCAAAAACGCCCATGAAAACGCTTGTTTGTCGCGTGAAAAAACGCTCAAAAAAACGCCCGCTCCAAAAAGCTTAGGTGTGTTCCCAGCCTTACCGTTCTGTTACAGTGGCTGTGAGACCTGCACATACTAAGGCATATTTATTTTTGGGTGTTGCCTGTACCGACCAGTTACCTTCCAGCTGTGATTGTGTAGCTTGCACTGTAGGAATGAGCTGGAGTCGGCTTCTTTGCTAGACTGTCCTCCAGTTATCAGCCATAACCTCATACATTTCATAATCAATATGCATTACCATCGTGGTCACCCCGAGACTGGTCATCAATCCATTCTTGTTGATAAAGCACTTTTTTAAATCTTGTGGTTTTGTCCCTTCTGTGTATTTTATGTGTGTTAATGTCCTGTTTGTGAAAAAAAGATTTTCTCCCACATTCAAAAAAAATATAAAAAAAATTGGCTTGTGATTTGGTAGCCAAAAGCAGGAGTGGGTATAAAACATAAAAGACATGCAAATATGCCATTCACGTGTCATCTCTGTTGTGGATCCACTCCTGTTTTTTTGGGCATTGGCAATACTGATTCTAAGAGCGACGCCTGTCATCTGCATGTAATACGGAATCACAGCATTATTTCACTACCAAAGTAGACAACCTATGCGTATTACTGCAAGGCACAGTGTTTTACACCACTATAAAGGCTCTCAGCAGCCAGGAAATAGATGTTTTTTAACGTAATTCACCACGAATATATTTGGATCAAACCAAATTTTTCCCGAAAAGTTTGGCGAACCAGCGAATCGAATTTTTTAAATATTTGTTCATCTCTAATATTCATATTTTCAGTGCCTTGCAGGGTATTTCAGGACACTGCTAATCCCTTCTGTTAAACAAAAAGAAAAGTATACAGCACCCTTCAGCAAAGACAGAAACCTGTGTGCACCCCTGCAGGAGCTGTGTCCAAATGGCTCCATGGAGGAACAAAATAAAGAGATGGAGGCAACCCCAATAAAGTAGTGGAGAAAACAAATTCTTTTAATGTATGTTGTAGCAGTCCAGACACATGCTTTTTAATCCTTTTTGTTAGCTTTAGATTTACTGCACGTCAGTATTACAGGTCACTGTTACCGTCATGTCTAATTTATAGCCATGGACTTAAAGGAAATGTGTCAACAAAAATGTTATCTGCCAGTTAAAACCAGGTAGTGTCACGTTTCTTTTTTTCTAATCTGTTTATGTTTTCTGATTGCAGATTTTTTATTTCCTATAAATGATTATGGTCTTAAGGACACTCTTTTGGCAAAGGTCTAATAGATATAAGTCTATGGAAATGTCATGCATATAACACGTATAACTCATACCATCAAATTGGAAATTTCCCATTTTGTTTGTGTATAAATATGTTTATATATTTACTACTGCAATATATTCTGTATTATCCGATAAGTAAAGAACACCTACTTATTTTGTGACCATTACATGTAAAAAAAAATCTAAAAAAATTATTTCTTTTCATTCCAATATCTGTCTCGGTAGATTGTGTCCTCCAGGGCTTGGATGGTCCTGTTACAGTATATTACATATATTCTAACACTCCTTAAAAAGCAAGAGAGTAGCATTCAGATATTGGTCTTTGTCAAATAAAATGAGGCATTTAGAACACACGTCACTCAAGATGTGACATAAATCCATCAATGCAAATAGGATGATTTATAGCATTTGAAGAAAATCTGATTCATCATTGCACAAAACTGACACAAAGCTATTAGTTTCACTGACTCAATACAAAATGAAAAAGCCCAAAAATGAGTCATTAAAGCTATATTATAGTGAAACTGATCCTTCTGTTACAAAAGTCCACCTGGTGAGAGGGCGATTTTAGAGGTATAAGTTAAAGCTCATCGGCCCCAAAGCAAAAATGTATGACTGACATGTCTGGTTTATCCTGGGGCTTCTATCAGGGAGACATAGGATCTATATCACCCACCCTACCTGTCTAGGCTGGTTTTTCTGATCCACCCGACTGAGCATTTTCTAGTTATGCCCCTGCCTGTAGTGATGAGCGAGCATGCTCGGCTGTATATCTGATTGGCACGAGCATCGCTATGCTCGACACAGGTGCAGGTTAGTACTGCCCTCACTGTAATGCCAGTAGCCATGTTGGCTGCTGGCATTACAGTGATTGGCTTGCTAGAAGTGCGTTATCGGGTGCTGTATAGCACCCAATGACGCATGTTCTGCTCAGACGTAGACAGGAGAGCAGAGTGTAGGAAGGGAAAGACAGTGTAGGGAGCGATTTTCACAGTTTTTATTCTGAGAAATCTTTTTCAAGACCCAAAAGTCCTTTTAAGGACTACTGTGTGTGTTTGACAGCAGCAAGATATTTCAATTTTATACCTATTAGTGACATACACTCTACATCATCCACAGACTGTGTCTTTAACCTGTTACGGACATAGGACGTACCGGTACTCCCTGATGTCCTGGTACTTATGGACACAGGACGTACTGGTATGGGCAGTGATCGGAACAAAATACCTGCTGATATCATTCAGCAGGTACCTTGGCACAATGCCGAGGGTCGTCCCTGTGACAAACCCCCTCCGTATCGCCAATCGCTGCAAACCGCAGGTCAATTCATAACTGAAGCGCTTTGATAGTTTATGATCCCCGTGGTCCATGACCAAAATGCCTAAAATTGTAGATTTTAACCCCCCGCAGCCCTGAATGATATTGTGATGGTAGGCGGTACAGGGGTTGGGATGGGATTGCGGGCAGTGTGGGAGGCGGGCGGTGCCGTGGTAGCCAACACTAACAATGCTGCTGACACTCTGTTATTAACGGCTGACATCTGTGCTGGTACAATACCATAAATCAGTGGTTTCAGCTGTGGCTGGCCAAGTTTAATAGTGTCCGTCAAAGGATATATTTATTTCTGGGGTGAAATTCAATTGCCAAAAGAGCAATACCGTAAATCTGGTGTCCCAGCAGTGGCTGGCCAAGTTTAATAGTGTCCGGCAAAGGATTTATAATTTTCTGGGGTGAAATTCAGTTGCCAAAATAGCAATACCGTAAATCTGGTGTCCCAGTAGTGGCTGGCCAAGTTTAATAGTGTCCGGCAAAGGATATATTTTTTTCTGGGGTGAAATTCAATTGCCAAAATAGCAATACTGTAAATCTGGTGTTCCAGCAGTGACTAGCCAAGTTTAATAGTGTCCGGCAAAGGATATATTTTTTTCTGGGGTGAAATTCAATTGCCAAAATAGCAATACCAGTAAATCTGGTGTCCTGGCAGTGGCTGGCCAAGTTTAATAGTGTCCGTCATAGGATATATTTTCTTCTGGGGGAAATTCAATAGCCAAAATAGCAATACCATAAATCAGTGGTTTCAGCTGTGGCTGGCCAAGTTTAATAGTGTCCAGGCAAAGGATATATTTTTTTCTGGGGTGAAATTAAATTGCCAAAATAGCAATACCATAAATCTGGTGTCCCAGCAGAGACTGGCCAAGTTAAATAGTGTCCGGCAAAGGATTTATTATTTTCTGGGGTGAAATTCAGTTGCTAAAATAGCAATACCGTAAATCTGGTGTCCCAGCAGTGTCTGGCCAAGTTTAATAGTGTCTGGCAAAGGATTTATTATTTTCTGGGGTGAAATTCAGTGGCCAAAATAGCACTACAGTAAATCTGGTGTTCCAACAGTGGCTGGCCAAGTTTAATAGTGTCCGTCATAGGATATATTTTTTTCTGGGGTGAAATTCAATTGCCAAAATAGCATTACCGTAACTCTGGTGTTCCAGCAGTGGCTGGCCAAGTTTAATATTGTCCGTCATAGGATATATTTTTCTCTGGGGTGAAATTCAATTGCCAAAATAGCAATACCATAAATCAGTGGTTTCAGCTGTGGCTGGCCAAGTTTAATAGTGTCCAGCAAAGGATATATTTTTTTCTGGGGTGAAATTCAATTGCCAAAATAGCAATACCGTAAATCTGGTGTTCCAACAGTGGCTGGCTAAGTTTAATAGTGTCCGTCATAGGATATATTTTTTTTCTGGGGTGAAATTTAGTTGCAAAAATAGCAATACCGTAAATCTGGTGTTCCAGCAGTGGCTGGCCAAGTTTAATAGTGTCCGGCAAAGGAAATATTTTTTTCTGGGGGGAAATCCAATTGCAAAAATAGCAATACCGTAAATCTGGTGTCCCAGCAGTGGCTGGCCAAGTTTAATAGTGTCCTGCAAAGGATTGATTATTTTCTGGGGTGAAATTCAGTTGCCAAAATAGAAATACCGTAAATCTGGTGTTCCAGCTGTGACTGGACAAGTTCCATAGTGTTCATCATAGGATATATTATTTTCTGCGGTGAAATTCAGATTCAAAAATAAAAATACCGTAAATCTGGTGTTCCAGCTGTTGCAGGCCTAGTTTAAATCTGTCTGTAAAAGGGTATATTTTTTTTCTGTGGTGAAATTTAATTGCCAAAATAGCAATACCCTGAATCTGGTGTTCCAGCTGTGACTGTACAATTTTCCTAATGTCCGTCAAAGGATAGATTTTGTTCTGTGGTGAAATACAGTTGCAAAAATAGAAATACAGTAAATCTGGTGTTCCAGCTGTGACTGAACAAGTTTAATAGTATCCGTCAAAGGAAAGATTTTGTTCTGGGGTATATCGTCTGTGGCCTCTGTATCCCCCTGCGTTCCCTCCTACTCCTCCTCATCCTCCAGAACTGTGCCCTGGCTGGACAATTGTGTTCCGGGCCAGGGCCTATGTTGGTGCAGGAACCCACCCTCCGAGCCACTTGTATTTGGCTGGCCTTAAGTTAAGAATAAGGCATGTTTATAGTTTTGTTTGTTTATATAGTTACTTTAGCTGCATTATAGTTATTTTAATATGTTTTTAAGTAAATTTGTAAATAGTTTGTTAATGGTTTGAGTAAAAAGGGGGGGGGGGTGTTGTGCGTGTTCGAATAACTAAATAGATTTTCACTGTCTGGTGTTTAGGAATTTCTGCACCCCAAATTCAGAACATGTGGCAGGCAGGGGATGTTCGTCAAACCGGCTAGGCCCAGACCTGCTATTACATTTTGCCCCTTTAGCGCACAACACCAGGCCGGGCTGAAGGCTCAATGGCACCAACCAGTCATCCGTCTGTTGTCCCATGCCTGTCCACAGCTCCTGCACGTTGTGGGGTTTTTCCAACAAACACACAAGTTTTAAAACAGACTGCTGTCATTTCCCCTGGCTGTGCTGCTGTGGGTGGTGAAGGTGTTACACTGAGTGGATGAGGGGGTGGTAGAGGAGGAGGAGGAGGAAGCAGAGTAGGAGGAGGAGGTAACAGGGTACAAAGAGAAATGCCCAGCAATTCTCGGGGGCGGAAGGACATTCGCAAAAATGCTATCCACCTCTGGGCCAGCCGCTACATTTACCCACTGTGTTGTTGGTTATGTGGACGCTGCCATAGATAGCGTTGCGCAGTGCACACCTGATTTTGTCCGCCACTTAGTTGTGCAGGGAAGGGATGGCTTGCCTACAAAAGTAGCAGCGGCTGGGATACACATACTGTGGGACAGCCACCGCCATAAGGTTTTTAAAACTGTCCACCAGACAGAATGACAGCATTTCAAAGGACCAGGAAGTTTGAAATAAGGCATTCAGAGCCATGGGTAGGGGGGTACTTCCTCTTTCTATTTCTTTTTCTCTCCAGTGTTTGGGAGATGGACAGCTGATAGCTGAACACTTTCATGGGATTTGGTGGAGATGCTTGGTGACGATGACAGATGTGGTGGCGTTGCTGCCACATCCTCTGTTTGCTGGGTGACAGGTGCCACTGTCACTCACTTGGGCTCAAGTTTAGAATGTTTATTTATTATTTTCTCTATTTTATGTTATTTTAAGTAATTTCCCTATCCACATTTGTTTGCAGCGGATTTGCCTACATTTTCAGCACTCTAGCCCTTTCCTGGGCTATTTTACAGCCTTTTTAGTGCCCAGAAGTTCAGGTCCCCATTGACTTCAATGGGGTTCGGGGTGAAATTCGGGTCGAGTTCGGATCCCAAACCCGGACATTTTCGGGAAGTTCGGCCAAAGTTCTCAAACCCGAACATCCAGGTGTTTGCTCAACTCTACTCAGCACCTTTAAGAGATCTGCTGGCATTAGCAATCTCTCTCTCTTTACCTTCTTGCAGTTGAGACAAGACAGCTCCCAAGCCTTTCTTACTGGCATCAGTGTAGAGATGGAATGGCTGTTGGTAATCTGGATAGCCTAAGACAGGTGGTTCGGTCAACTTCTTCTTCAGGATTTGGAAAACGATATCACTGTCTTCATCCCATTCAATTGGTATCTGAGCTTTCTGGTACTTCTTGGGATTTCTTCTCAGGAGTTCTTGAATTGGTTCAGCAATCTGGGCGAAGTGAGGGATGAAATGTCTGTAGCATCCTCAAAACTAAGAAAACTTCTCACTTCTTTTACTGTGGTAGGAGTAGGCTAATTCCAGACTGGGGCTATTCTCTCTGGATCTGGCTTGACAACTTCAGAACTAACAATATGTCCCAGGTATTTGACTTCTGGTTTCAGTAGGTAGCACTTAGAGGATTTGATCTTGAGTCGGTGCTTGATGAGGACTTAAACATCTTTGGCCAAATGCTTTAGGTGGTCTTTATAGGATTTAGAGTAGATTATGGCATCATCTAGGTATAACGACAGTTTCAAAGTTCTTCTGGCCTAAACAGCATTCCATTAATCTTTGGAAAGTCCCAGGTTCATTGCAAAGTCCAAAGGCCATGGACTATGGCTGTCTTTAATGATTTTTGAATCCTTCATCTCCTGGATAATCTTTTTCACAGATTGATACATGGTATAGGCCTGTGCCTTTCTTTTGATTGGAGGGTGTGAACAAGTAGGGATGGTGGGCTTAATTACACTGACCTCTCCATAATCTGAAGGATGTTTACTGAAGGTTTGATGATGTTCCTTCATGACTTTTAAGACTCCTTCAATTTATTCTTCAGTTGTAGAAGTATCTCCCACATGGATTTCTTTCCACCATAATGTATTTGGAGTATGATCTGAGTATTCAGCTTCCGAGTAGACTGTTCAGTCATAGCTGCAGGTACACTGATAACATCTTGACAACACAGGTGAGCAGTTGCTAAAGTAGATAAAGCAGCAAACATCCCCTTGGCTGTCAACCTGCTGACTCCAACTGGGCAAGGTGGTCAGCGACAATTACTGCAACACTGTGGCCATGCTGAGCTTGTGCAAAGTGCTGGCAATGTCCAGGAGCTTGTCCCTTCATTTCAGCCATTCTTATGTGTCGAGGAACGCTCTTCTGGACATGCAGTGACAGAATGGTCTGCCACTACACTGCATAATCTGCAATGTTCCAACTTACTGGAATTCAACATTGCACATGTCAGAGTGTCTGTACAAGCAGCGGAAAGCTGTATAAACCATATGCATTCCCATATAATTTAAAAAATAGTGCTGGAGAGGAAATGCAACTCAGTCTCAGACCCACTAAGTTGTTCAGTTAAGTCAATAGAGACAAACTGATTCTAAACTAATCGGATTCTGGAACAATTTTGCAAAAATTTGAGGAGGATCCAAGACAAAATTTGATTCAAGTGAATTTTAGGGGGAAAAAGAAATAGCAGGAGACAGACAGAGAAAGAAGGAGAAAGTTAAAATAATTTTAAAAAACTTGCGAGACCAGAGAGAAAAAATATGAAATCTATGAGACTTCAAGAGTATCATACAGAAATATTTAGGCCATTTGGCGCTCTTTCGATAAGGCCCCATGCACACGACCGTTGTTTGTTTCCGTGTCCGTTCCATTTTTTTTCACGGATAGGATGCTTCCCCATTCATTTCAATGGGTCCGTCAAAAAATGCGGATGGTCAACCGTTTTTGATCCGCATCCGTGATCCGTGTTTTCATTCCGTAAAAAAAATAGTGCATGTCCTATTTTTTTCACGTTTGCGGACAAGGATAGGCATTACAATGGATCTGCCATAAAAATCGGATCCGTCAAAAAAAACGGTCCGTCATCTGTTTTTTTTGACGGACGCAAAATTTGAAGGAGGAGCGGACGCGGAGGCAGGCAACAGTCGTGTGCATGTAGCCTAAGGGTAGGATCAATTCGGACCCAAATCAGTCGACCGATTCGTGCGAATCAAACTCGATTCTAATTTTGTGCAATGCTTTCATCTCTAATTGTCAAAGACTTGTTCCTTACATTTTAAGGTACTGATCGGTTGGTCAGTAAATTTAGTATTTAACAAAGTGCTAATAGATTCCAAGTTCATAGCAGTGTGGAGTGTTGCATAGCAATTTTCTAAATAGTAAAATAACAAATATATATATATATATATATATATATATATGTTATTTTTTATTTTTAAAGATTAGGTATGTGTGGGGCAACCTCCCAGGCCCAACATCCTCTCGAATTATACTTACATAGTTATATAGTGAGTATTTGAAATTGTATTTTATTGAAAACGACATATATCCATCAAGTTCAACCAAGAAATAGGACATAATGGGGGAGATTTATTAAACTGGCATAAAGCAGAATTGACTTAATTGCCCATAGCAGCCAATCAGACTCTCACCTTTCATTTTCCAAAGGAGTTGTGAAAAATAAAAGGTGGATTTTAATTGCCAACTAAGCCAGTTCTACTTTACACCAGTTTGATAAATCTCCTCCAATGTGTATGGAAACAAAGACTTATATACATGCAGGACAGACTTTATTGTCATAATTCCTAAAGGATGCTGATGAAGCTTCATCAATATATTTATTAAGTAAGTTAGTCACTTGGGTCATAGTTAGATAAATAGATTTAGGTGTGGACCCAGTGTTTTATTAGAACAAATTTGACACAGTGTTACTCCAAAAGGCATTGTGTAAGTTGCCCGCTACCTGTCAGAATAGTCTGTTTAAGTGACTGCTGACCTACAGCATCAACAGGCACCGATGAAAAATTTTGATGGATCAGGCAAAAACTGTAGTCGGGGCAGGCACATTTACTAAGATCTGAGGTATTATTCAAGCTCAGGGCAGCAGCTCAGGGTCAGAACAGAGATCAGGCAGAGGTCAGGCGGCAAAGAGTCAAAATTCAGAAAACTAGCAGAAGTCAGTACACAGGCAGATGAATGTACAGTATAACAGACGAACATCATATCAGGAATCTAGCAAACTGGAACCTATTGCTCAGGCACCCTCCCACAGGGGAAGAGGCCTAAAGTAGACTAAGGAGACATTCAAATGGAGGTGTTTGCCACCAAGATTTTGGCAAGGACTCCATACTGCAATTCTGGCGGTGGCTGAATGGGGTCTGCCTTCCATTGTTTTCAATAGAAGGCAGCTCTGCATTTCATGTGGCTGGTGGTTTTAAAGCCAAATTCATACTAGGAAGCGATATGTCTGCTTTCAGTTTAGCTCTATTCAGCCAAATCACATATAATGGCATAGTAGCACTAGAGGTGATATGTTATTTTTGCAATTTTTGAGAACTTGAGAACTTTTTACCTTTTGGATCTCCCACATACATGACTTTTGTAACATACCTTCCAGAATGACTTTGCAGTACTTAGTTTAAAGCATATGTCTGTACAATAAGAGGAGAGTTGTTGTTTTTTTTAACTTTATTGACTGCTAAGTAGAGTTTTGAGAGGCAGGAAAAAACTTCTCAAAATCAGACCAATGAGAGAGGCTGTAATATGGCAATGTAGGTGACAATGTAAGGTGTGGTATATATGAGACAACTGCTTCTTGTTTGAAGGCACAGTTTGTCTAGACCACAAAGTTTACTCAACAATTAAAAAGTGCAGTGATTTTTTTTTGCTTGAGGTATAGTTTTATTTAAAAAAAAAATGTGACCATGAAGAAAAAAACGGTTGAACCAAGTACACAGCTAAGGGGTGCAATATAAATTATCATTATGATTAATTTCATGGGTGAAATGATAAACAATAATATGATTAAGAACAGCTAAATGAGCAATGAATTTGTTAATTGAATCATGTATCTATTGATAATATGTAATCGGCACCTCCTAGCTAATCCTGACAAGTGTTAATAATGCAATGCAACAGAAACATTATTAGTCTAGCCAAATCATTATTGTAAATGAATGGAGGGCCCTCTTGTGGGCCCACGTTTTTACACAATAATGGGATTTAGAAACGTCGAAGATTGCCAGCAGAAAAAAACTACATGGTCCATCTAGTCCGACCTTATATTTTTTTCTTATTTCTCTTATTGTCTCTGTTTATCCCTGGGGTGTTTAAAAGAGTTTTCCAAGATTTTTATACCGATGACTAGTGATGAGCGAAGCGAGTTTCGGATGTTACATAACTTCGGATTAATACTGTACAGAGATCATCACTGTACAGTAATAAAATGTATGGGCTCTGATGAGCCAAAGTTAGTAATTCGCGAAGTCGCACGTGATTTCGTTGAATAACTTCGGTAATTGATTTTTAAAGTGGAAAACTACTTTAAAACTTGAAAGCAAACTCGGGTTCAGTTCTGATGTACCAATCTGCTTATCTCATCTCTACTAATGACCTCAGAATAGTTAATCAGTATCTGATTGCTGGGGTTCCAATACCCGGGACCCCCCTGATCAGCTATTTGAGAAGACACTGGCAATCGTGTGAGCGCCATGGCCTTCTCCATGCTTGGTATTGAAGGCCATGTTACAAATAAACATTTTGTTGCTGACCTAGGAAAAGCTGAGAGAAGCCAGCGGTGCTCACAGAAGCACCAATGCCTTCTGAAACAGCATATCAGCTGGGGTCTCGGATCATTCAAATTTTGGAAAACCATCTGATGGGAGCTTTAGTGTTGAGCGCGAATATTCGAAAAGCGAATTTTTTTAGCGAATATCGGCACTTCGCTAATTCGCGAATATTTCGAATATAGCGCTATAAATTCGCTATTTCGAATATTCGTTTTTTTTTTTTTAGTTATATTTTTTTCTTTCCTACTTCCCAAAAGTAGTTCTTACCTGTCCTGAGGATTCCTGGCTTCCTGGCTGCTCTAGTCAGTGCCCGTTGCCGCTTCTGCCGACTTCCGTGCTCATGTGGAGCGTCCCCATCCATGGGAGAATCTCCATATACTAAAATGTACTGTCGGATTTGAGGAATTACGTTGAAATCGCAATGCGATTAATTCAAGTTATATTAATCGCATTGCGATTACAACTTAGCACTGCTATCTTACATAGGCTAGAATTAACGAATATGGAATATAGCTATGCACTAGCAGTGCTAAGTTGAAATCGCAATGCGAATACTTTAAGTTAAATTAATCGCATTGCGATTTCAACTTAGCACTGCTGCTATATTCCATATTCGTTAACTTCGTTAATTCTAGCAAGCTGACCCATTATAAACCCAGCTCTAAGTTGAAATCGCAATGCGATTAATATAACTTGAATTAATCGCATTGCGATTTCAACGTAATTCCTCAAATCCGACAGTACATTTTAGTATATGGAGACGTTCCCATGGTGATGGGGACGCTCCATGAGCACAGAAGTTATGGTTGGCTTGGTAGAATTAGCGAATAGCTGAATATGACGATTGACTGAATGTATTCGTCATATTCCTCAAAACGAAGATAACGAAGTATTCTACATCTTCGTTTTAGCTACCTATTCGTCAACTTCGCTAATTCTAGCAATCAAATAGGAAGGTTGACTGACTATAGAGACAGCTGTGTTAAATTCGCTATGCGATTTTTTTTTAATACAATAATTATATTACTTGATAAAATTATTATAAGTATTCTATTTATTAAAAAAAAAAAATCGCATAGCGAATTTAACACAGCTGTCTCTATAGTCAACCTTCCTATTTGATTGCTAGAATTAGCGAAGTTGACGAATAGGTAGCTAAAACGAAGAAGTAGAATACTTCGTTATCTTCGTTTTGAGGAATAGACGAATACATTCGTCATATTCGTCATCCTCGCTAATTCTAGATATGAAACCAATAGGAAAGTAGCCTTAAGTACAAATCGCAATATGCGATTATTTAAATCGCATGTTAATCGCGATAACTAGAAAAAATGACGAATATTTGATTTCGACGAATATGAAACGAATATTCATTCGAATATTCGCGAATTTCGTCGAAATCGAATATGGCACCTGCCGCTCATCACTAGGGAGCTTGTTCCAAGCCTCTACTACTTTACCTTTATAATGCTTAATGGTTTTGATCATGCACCCGCTCTACAGATTAAGGGGGTCATTTATTAAACAGAAATACGCCTAAATTGGGTATATTTCTGGAGCAGGATGAGGTGCAAAGGTCCTTTGTGCCGCAATCTGCAACTTCTCCCCACTCACGCCAGGTCTAAAAAAGTTGGTGTGGCGTTGGAAGGAGAAGGGCCGGCAGGCATATCTCATTTAACATTTTCTAAGCCTGTTATAGTCGTAGAAAATGGTCCAAATGTAAGACAGCTAGGACGTTGTCTTACATTTAGAAGCAGCGGTGGATCTGCTGAAGTTATGAAGAGGCCAGTGCCTTTACAAAACTTCGGAGGATGCATGCACCACCTTTGCAGAGCTTTATTGAGATCAGTGTCTAAAAAGCCGGTCTAAATAAATGTGACCCTAAGTTCTTTAAGTTTCTCCTGATATGTTTTATGTTTCAGACACTCCATAATGTTTGTAGACCGCTTTTGCACCCATACATTTTATCTACATCTTTTTGTAGTTGGCGTCTTCAGAACTTGACACAGTATTCCAGATGTGGTCTCACTACTGCTCTCTACAGCGGGATCACAAGCTCTCTCTTCCTACTCGTTATACCTCTAGCTATACAACCAAGCATCAAACTTGCTTTCCCAGCTGCCTGCACACACTGTGCATTGTTTTGAAGCTGTCTGATATCGGGATCCCTAGATTCTTGTCTTCTAGTTGATATCCATGGACTTGAATACCATAGCGGCAATGAAAAGGTTTTAAATAACTGAGAAGCCTTTTGGCACATTTAGGTCTGTGCAAGTCCGAGTTCACATTTTAAGCCAGGAATCGGATCAGTTCTTTTCATATTTGAACATTTAAAACCATAATCTGTTTTTTGCATGACAGAGGCTACATGATACAATGGTGTAGCAGCTACAATATACCAAAATAAATGCCTTACATGCTGGAGGCCTTATACAACAATCCATACAGTGAAAGTCAGTGTGCACTGTGCAATTTATCATATGCCAACCAAAGAAGATGTGTTGGAAAGTTTGCACAACATGCAAGACTAATACAACAATGATGTTTGTAGACAAAACAAGGACATACAGTATGACTGAATCAGTTTTATGTTGTGTTTTGTAAGGAACAAACCTAGTCTGTACTGTCACACAATCTCTAAATTCTTCAAACACAGTAACATGAACATTAGATCATGCTGACTTTTGACATGAGGAACTAATAATGATTAGTCTTTGACAGAGATTGCTATGATGGTGTTGCAATACATGAGACTGCTCTTTCCATAAATCCTATTGACTTGAACGGACAAAGGTACCTAACTTTGACTTCTGTCTGTACCTGGATGTAGCCATCTTGCCTGACATACTAGAGGTCAAGGGACCCTCATTGTCATGATATGTGAGACCTCCACCAGTCAGGCATTTAAAGGGTTGTCCAGTTTCAGAGCTGAACCCAGACATATCCCCGTTTTCACCCAGGCAGTCCCTCTGATATGCGCATTGGAGCATTTCATTCAGGCTTTATTTGGAGAACCAGTGATGTACCAGATGCTTCCATCTAGCAGTGAGCCCAGTGATGTCACCAGCACTAATGGACGGGCTGTAAAAGGTTAGGGCAGAGCTAAAGCTCGCCCATTAGTGCCGGTGACATCACAGGGAACACTGCTAGGCGGATGTCTCTTCCTAGCAGTGTAAAAATATTTGTGATACACCCCAGGGCAAGGGAGAGCATTGGAGCATGAGATGCTCAGATATTCATATCAGAGGGATGCCTGGCTGAAAACGGGGGTATTTCCAGGTTCAGCTCTGAACCCAGACAACCCCTTTAAGGCATTGTATGTGAATATGGCATAAATGTCTGTTACAGTGTGATGCATGCAAGGAAGGTGCTTCTTTTTCTTAATCATTTCTGCCAGCCTTGAACCAGACCAGGTGATAATTTGCCTTGAGGCCACCAAATGAAACTCAGTATGAATCATATGTATGTCCATAAAATCCATAGACGCACTAAGTTCATAAGTAAGTAGTTCTGGGCCTGCAGATGTTGTCAAATACTCGTTCCTTACCTGTTAAGGTACTGATCAGGTTGTCAGTCGCCATAATCCAGTACAGTTAAGATTTAACAAGGTGCCAATACTGTAGATTCTAAATTCCTAGCACTGGCAATTTTTGTAATGTTAAAATAACAAAGATCATTTTTGTAACAATTAGGTATATCTAGTTTGGGGCCACCTTGCCAACCTCTTTAATTATCATCACATTGTTATATAGTACATATGGTTGAAAAAGATATGTCAATCAAGTTCAACCGAGGGATATTAGAGAATGTGAATGAAGGAAAGGTATGTTGGAAAAAGAATTCTATACATTAGTAGAGAGTGTCCTGGACATGTAATGATTTGAAATGATTGTCACGGAGTCGATAACACTATATAGCTATAACCAAAATTAGACCATCAGTTCAGACAGTATAGCCAAATTGTAGGACAATCCCCAAAGGAAGCTGATGAAGCCTCAAGCACATCTTTGTCAAGCAAGTAACTAACTTGGGTTATAGCTGGATTAATAGATTCTAACAGCACCTGTAATTGTGTGGACCCACTGCACCACTACTACTGTCACTGCTACTTGATTGGGGCTATTCCCAAGTGAGTTGTGAAAGTGGTCCCACTGATTTTCACCCTTTAACCCCTATACAGGGATCTGGACTGCAGGGGAACCAACAGGCTGTTACATCTCAGAGTAGTCTCTGTTCAAGTACCTTCTGGCCTACAGGGTCAACAGACATTGATGCGGGACACCAACTGATCAGAGAAAACTGTAGTCAGGGACAGGCCAGGGTCAAGGAAAGCAAAGTTTATGCAATCTGATAAACAATCTGAGGTCAGGGTGGTAGCTCAGGTAGCTCAGCTCATGTAGAGTTCAGGTCAGACAGCAAAGGATCAACATCCATAAAACTAGCAGAACTCAGTACACAGGCAAACAAACATAGCAGAAACCTTATGAATTGGAACCTATTGCTCAGGCACCCTCCCACAGAGGAAGGTGCCTAAAGTACCCTGGGGTGACCATACATTGGCCGAAGAAGATGTTTTAATGATTAAGAACACCCAAAGGAGCAATACATTAGTTAATTATATAATGTATCCATTGCATATATGTAATTGGCACCTCCTAGTTAAACCCAATAAGTATATGCTGACACTGCCAAGCAAGAGAAAATTTAAAAGTTTAGCCAAATCGTTATTGTAAATGAATGGATATGTACATCAAATGATTCAATAAATAAACACAATTAGAATTTCCTTGTGCAGTGACCTGCAGTGGGAGAGCCTGGAATGAATGGCAGTTGTCAGGGGTGCACCTAGCCTTTCTGCTGCCTGAGGTGAAAATTAAAAGGCGTCCCCCTCCCCATGCTAAATTATCAACCTAACCTCTTCCCTCCTAACATTATATACAGCACTACAAAATATACAGGGTAACACAGCACCATATACTGGTGCCTCCTATTAATAGATATTCTCTTTCCTCATCTTCTCCCTTAGACCAGATCGCCCTGATAATTTCTGTCAGCCATGTATCTTCTGTGCAGAGTTTGACAAACAGACATGTTAGTTTCCAACTTTTCCATCATCCTCCCACCTTCTTAGCACCCCATCCTGCCACCCCTAGTATTGTGCCCAATGTGCTCCCCAATAGTGTTCATCGAGCACCAAAGTGCTTGGGTGCTTGGGCCGAACACATTGGGATGTATAATGAAAGGCAATGGGAGAACCCGAGCATTAAACCAGGCACCCTCTGCTCTAAAGAAGGGAGGGTGCCTGGATCATAGGAAAGGTCAGAAATTGATGGGAACACCACCAAAATGGTTCAGGAACAGCATGGGAAGTATGTCTGGATGCATCTTGGACTCCCAGGTCGCTGCTGGGAACGATGTCCGAGTAGTACGCCACTTTTACAGACTGACAATAATAATCACAAAACCAAAGATAAAATTGATTTTAGAGGAAAAATTGTTAGGAAACATTCTTTCCTGTATATTTATTTGTATATAACGTGCAAGTGCTGCCAAAAATTGCAAGCAAGAGGTACTCCGATACAACCTGTATATCACATAAAGGAGGGCCTAATTGATACTGTGGTACAATTGTTCATGTAGTGGGACTCCTACACTCATAAAGCCTATGCACTATGTGAAAGGGCTGCCAAAAATTACAAGAAACTGGCACTCCAATACACCCTTTGTTACACATAAAGGAGGGCATCATACACACCCTTGAAAAATTATGATTGATGGCCTGCTGGTGACCCTCAAAAACATTTGGAGCAAGAGCCTGCTGATCTGACCATCTAAAACATTAGGGGTGAGAGTCTGCTGGTGGGCTGACCCTATAAAAGATGGTAGGTGAGGGCTAGCTGGTGAGCTGACCCTCTAAAAGGTTGTAGGTGAGGGCCTGCAGGTGAGCTGACCCTGTAAAAGATTGTCGGAGAGTTCCTGCAGGTGAGCTGACCCTGTAAAACATTATATACAAGGGCCTGCAGGTGAGCTGACCCTGTAAAAATTATATGCGAGGGTCTGTAGGTGAGCTGATCCTGTAAAATATTGTAGGTGAAGGCTTGCAGGTGAGCTGAGCCTGTAAAGATTGTAGGAGAGTTCCTGCAGGTGAGCTGACACTGTAAAACACTATATACAAGGACCTGCAGATGAGCTGACCTTCTAAAAATTATATGCGAGGACCTTGGCTACTGACTACAAAATAATGCTGCCATGTCTGCCAGTACAAAAAATGCTCTATTCTGTGTCAGTCGAAAAAACACCACCATAACGTGTGCCAGTACAAAAAATACTTTCTCTGTGCCCCCAGTAGAACCAATGTCTCCATAGTGCCCCCATAATCTGTGCCAGAATAAAATTCCCTATTTAGCACCCCCTGTAGATGCCCCCATAGTGCTCCTCTCCCCCTTCCCCATAGTGCCCCCCCATAATCTGTGCCCGAATAAAATTCCTCTATATTGTACCTCCAGTAGATGCGCCATAGTGTCCCCCCATAATCTGTTCTAGAATAAAATTCTCTTATATAGTGCCCCAAACAGATGCCCCCATAATACGCCTTCCCCCTTCCCCAGTTTGACCAAACAGCATTGTGTCAAATAGAAAAAATAAACACATATACTTACCTCTATGTGGCTGTCAGCGATGCGGTACAGGCCTCTTCCAGGGTGTGTCCCGCGTTGTAGGCTGCCCGACTCAGGCGACAGCATTATAATAATGTTATTGTGCCCCCTGTGCTGGTCTATGATAGGCTTCAGGCCTGTTGCCTGTAGCCAATCAAAAGGAACGGGGCAGGGAGACGTCATTCCCATGCCCCCCAGCAGCATTCAGCTGTATCACTGTCCTGAGGACAGTGATACAGGTGAATATAGAGAGATGAGCGCTGCCACAATGGAAGCATTCATCTCCAGCTGCCCTGCCACCACCCCCACTTGTCTCCAGGGCCGTGCCACCTAGTTGGCGATGCAGCCCTGGTAGTTGTGGTACTAATAGGATTAGTGGTGTTTCACATGTCTATTCTCACTCCGGTGCTCCCTAGCACCATGCAGTGTATGGAGAAGCACCCTTTCTTACCTCAGGTCACACCCTGGACTTTTTGGGGCTCCTGCCTGGTGTTAGGTGAGGTCCCCTTGATGTTTAGTCATAGGGGCCAGAGGAATGATGATGACCACCAGGCCCAATTTGTTAAAATAAAGTCTCTTTACTGAGGATGATAGGAGTGGCAGTACATACAGTATAGCAGCAATAGGCAAAGTTCTGGTGTATTTGATAGAATAGACTTTTTTCCCAATAGTTATGTATAGGTAATTGTAAACATAGCGGTAATCCTTCCTAAGCCTCTCTAGATACCCTTCCCAAATACCCACAGACATGCAAATCGTTTTCATTAACTCTTTCTGCAATTTTTAGACTGGGAGTTACAGATCTTAGGTCTAGATAGCCAGTTCATCTCAAAGTGTGGTGGGCGCAGGAGGCAATTAACCATCTCCACAAGCAGTAAAGTCATATTGCCATAAATGTGTGGTATCTTAATGTCTTTGTCCTACAAGACTTTGGTAGTTCTAAACCTTCTATAAATGTCCATTCTCTTTCCTTAAGGACAGCTCTCAGTACAGTTGCTTTCTGGAAGCTTTCAGTCTCAGGAATAGTGTTTTTCTGGATCAGGCTTCTCTTGGATCTACTGGATCTACTTCTCAGGAGCTCACCCATGCACATGGTGCCTCTAGCTCTGCTCAGTTAAGACTCACAGGGATAAGACCAGCCCATTACACTGAAAATTGCTGCCAAATTTAACAATTTTTTTCCCATACATAACCATTTGGGATGCATAGTGCATAATTAAATAAATACTTTCACAACATTTAACACTTTAACATGAGGTTAACTCTTTGGCGTTACATTTACTCTTAACAGTAAATCTCTGGGTCACTGCACTTGTAGGCAAAGAATAGAAATTACATACCACGGGTTCATCTCATGGACTAAAGTTGTGACACAATAATGGGTCTTTATAATAACTGGGCGCAAAGGGTCCAGCAGAGTCCAACACCATTTTTTGGTAAAAATAGTTTGCTGCTAAGGGCTATTTTTGAATGATTTCATAGAAAAGTATTAAATATATGGCTTGTGTGTGCAGTGATAACAATATAACAATATACTTTTAATGCAATGAAAATTGGTCATTGACATATTTATTGAAAATGGAGGGTGGTCCCTCAGAATGATTTCCTCTGGTGGGCCAATGAAACACATACTGCATGTTGTCAATTTTCATCATATTCTAAATAAGTTTATGTGTAGAAAATTCATAAATAAACCATTTTCATTTGCTCAGGTTGAGTGGTCAAAAGTTCTTATTCCCTTCCTTGTAAGCACAGTTCAGTTCTATTTTTTCTCCTATTGAAGAAGGCACTCTACAAAGTATTGTCATCTTGCATAAAGTTATAATACATATGTACTGTACGTATGCATACCTGGAAAATCATTTCTTGATACAACCGGTTTCTGTCAGATATGCAAATTGTTATTAAGGTAATTGCTATGTTCCAGTGTTGGCACTGCAGAAAGCCATACCTATAGCTCATAGGGTAAAAATGAAAACAAATCCAATGTGCATATGCTAAACAGCAATGCAATCCAGTAAAGAAAACTTAACTCCTTAGTGACCAGCCTGTTTCGGCCAAGTTTTTTCTTCCTTTTTTCATCATCGCCTTCCAAGAGCTATAACTTTTTATTTTTCCATCTATGTTTTGCAGGACAAATCGTAGTTTTTAATGGTGCCATTTTTAGGTACACATAACATTCTGATTAACTTTTATTAACTCTTTCTGGGACAGAGAGATGGGAAAAAACAGCAATAGTGCAACTGAGTTTTTGCATTATAGTTCATTTTTTGGCATAAATGACTTAATATTCTTATGTTTATTCTCTGGGTCAGTACAATTATAGCGATATCAAATACATGTAGTTTTTTTATGTTTTACTACTTTTGTGCAATAAAACCCCCTTTTTTTAATAAAGAAGATTTTTTTTTTTGCGTCTCCGCATCCCAAGACCCATAACGTTTTTAGTTTTCTTTCTATGGAGTTGTGTGAGGGTTTGATTTTTGCACACTAGGTCCCAGCCAGCCTATACACACATCAGCACCCCGCAATCACATTTGCGCGGTGCCGATGGGAAACAGAAGGAGTCTGCTCTCTCTGTCACTGCTTACATGCGGCGGGCTCATTAACTACGACTGGGCCTGCTTAATAGGGTTGAGCCTGAGGATAAATACTCTTTAAAGACCAACATTTGTAATACATTTTCTTTCAGGCCTTGCGCTAGGCAGAACAGTAAGGGCTCACGCACACAAACGTATTTTCTTTCCGTGTCCATTCCGGGTTTTTTGCGGAACCATTCATTTCAGGTTCGCAAAAAAAAACAGAAGTTATTCCATGTGCATTCCATTTCCGTATGTCCGTATTTCCATTCTGCAAACAAATAGAATATGTCCTATTATTGTCCATATTACGGACAAGGATAGTACTGTTCTACTAGGGGCCAGCTGTTCTGTTCCGCAAAATATGGAATGCACACGGACGTCATCCGTATCCGGATCTGTTTTTTGCGGCATAAGCCCTTAAACTGAAAGAATACATTATCTTTGTTTCCCATAGCAACTAATCAGAGCACAGCTTTAATCTCACATAATGTTCTGAAAAAAAATAAAGGTCCACTGTGATTGGTTGTTAAGGACAACAGAGGCAATTGTTTTGTTAGACAGTTTTTAAAATCTGCCTTCATGGCTATAACTATTTTTACCTGTGGTTAGAGAGCTGCATGTACAGAAAACCACATATAAAACTATGAGTACTGTTTTACTAACAGTTTTATGTGCTGTGGCTTTTCTGTGAAGAAAAATCATAATAAAACTATGCGAATAGACATGGGGAAATTCACTAACTTTGTCTCTCCATGATACACACCTCTCTATAATTATGTTTTCATTTCACAGCAAGAAGTAAAAGAGATATTATAAAAAATAAATGCAAATAAAATAAATATATATTCATATGCACTGGTTAAATCTCCATGCCTTTCCAAATTTGCAACTCAGGTCCTCACAGCCAGTCTGCGTTTACTTAGCTGAAGCAGGGAAATAGCCGTATTACCGCATGAGATCCTCTGAGGCCAGTGATTGGCTGCAGCTATCATATGCAGTATATGGATACCTCACCGCTGCAGCTAAGTAAACAGAGTCTGGAGGTGGGGACCAGAAGCACAGCTTTGGAAAGTCATGGATATTTATCTGGTGCACATACAGTACGTTCTTTTTGGCATATTTTTCAAGCACTTGGAAAACCCTTTAAATACTGTCTATGCAAGCCAGAGGTCACGTTTTATGCCATGATCAATTCTTTACATATTTAAACCTGTAATCATTTGCATGACAGAGATTACGTGCCAGGTATTGGTGCTGAGGGTTACGATGTGCCAAAACAAATTCTTCACATGCTGGAGGCCTTAGATCACAATCCATAGAGTGAAAGTTTGCATTTGCAACTTATCATATGCCAGCCAAAGGAAATATGTTGAAACATCTGCACAACATGCAAGACTAATATGTTTGTAACCAAAACAAAGGCATACAGTATGGCTGAATCAGCTTTACGTCCTATTTTGTAAGGCACAGACCTTGTCTGTACTGTCACACGGTCTCTAAATTCTTCATGCTCAGTGACATCAACAACGTCAGATACGAGGAACTAATAATGATCGGCCTTTCACAGGGATTGTCATAAGGGTGGTACAATACAAGGACTGTTCTATCCATAACTCCTATGGACTTGAAAGCTTCCTAACACTGACTTCAGTCTTGCCTGGTCAGGAGATCCTCAATGTCATGATATTGTACCCCAGAAGTGAGACCTTCACCAGCCAGACACTTAGGGCATATCCTGTGGATATGGCATGGCGTGCATATATCTGTTATGGGAAACATTGTTGAGGACTGGACTGGTGTACCAAAATATACATGCATAAAAGGAAGCTGCTTCTATCTCCCAATCCTTTCAGCCAGACCAGGTGGTAATTTGCCTTGAGGCCACCAAATGAAAATCAGTATGATTCATATGCATGCCCATAAAATAGTGCTGGTGAGGAACTACAACTCAACCCTAGACCCACTAAGTTCATAAATATATATTCACCATAATCCAGTTCAATTAGAATTTAACAAGGTGCTAATAGATTTTAGGAGGGCCATTTATTAAGACTAGACAACATCTCTAATTATAGTTACGGTACATTGTGAGGTAGTAAGTATAGTTGAAAAATACATATGTATGAAGGGAAGTGGTGTGGGGAAAAAAATTCTATACATTAGCAGAGAGTGTCCTGAAGATACAGTGGTGCATGAAAGTTTGACAACTCTTTAAGAATTTCCTATATTTCTGCTTACATTTCTCCTAAAACGGTTCTTAAAGTAGATAAGGTTAACCAAATCAAAATAATGGACTTGGTCATGTAGTTATTAAGGAAAATTATCCATATCACAAAAGTATGTGAACCTTTAGGATTAGCAGATAATTTAACCCCTTTGGACCGGGCTCATTTTCACCTTAAAGAGGACCTTTCACTGGTCCACAGTTTATTAGGCAAATGTATATACATGCAGAGTTTTCCCCAAAAGGCTTGAATAGAGACTACTCCCTAACCCCTTTTCTCTAATTATTTTTCTTCTTTCACAGCAATGGAATGGCAATGTTTTATGTATCCAATTATACTGACCTGATTCCCGTGCATTAACATGTTTTTAAATTTTCTTACTTAGGCACTACATGGGACTCTTTCTGGACTTTTTCACCCTTGTACTTTTCCGTAGATCGGAGGGTAAGACCCCCATTGTAACCGCATATGTGTCAACCATAACCTTTATTGTGATACTGATATAGTATAATGTATATACACTGAGAATAACAATTTCCTCCGAAGAGACAAGAGATAGAAACTAGGACTCCCATTAGAGATAATTCGGAGCTCAGAGCT
This sequence comes from Bufotes viridis, assembly GCA_033119425.1. Lineage (NCBI taxonomy): Eukaryota > Metazoa > Chordata > Amphibia > Anura > Bufonidae > Bufotes > Bufotes viridis. The sequence continues at coordinate 243,549,837 of CM065594.1, read as the reverse complement.
CTGTGAGAAATTCCTAATAAATCAAATATCTGCACTAAAAGACTATATATTGAAATGCCTATATATACACTGATTGTAATGGGACCCCGCAAAAACTACTATCTCGATTAGTCACAAAAAATATGCGTCCTATTTGGGCTATTGTCTAAATACATCCTAAAGACGGGGTATAAATTCCAATAAGGGGTGGTAACAGGAACACTTTCTCTAGCTCACAATTCTGCCATCAAGAAATTAATAATTGGTCCGAATATAAAGTACAATAATACATATGAAGTACACTGGGCAAATAGCGCAAGACCACGCCCACATATATAACTGGCTAATCCGAACTTTGAGTGGAACGCAAGATGCTTCTCAATAGGAATATTAAACCGGAAGCCAGTTACAAGAAGAGGGCAGTGGAACGCAACTTGCGCTCCAACTATAGACCGGAAGCCAGACACACATTCCACACACACGAGCTAGATGAAGACCGGAAGTAGGTCACAGGAAGTAAGCTTGCGTTCCACACACAGCGCGCCCGGAAGCTCCCCGATACTAGAGACAATCGTGTGGAACGCAAAGCGCTCCACATCGCCCAGACAATACGGATTACATACTTTGAGGCTGTTTTTGAAGATATTGGTAAGCGGACAATTTAGACAAAACCTCCCTTATATAATATGTTGGTATGAAGGTATATATACAACATGATTATATGTTATTTCACTATGTATGTTTGATTGGGTGACCACACCCCCTGACCTTGTTTGGGAGGTGCTCCCATGTGCAACTCTATTTATACCCTCACATAATCTGTATGTGTATGCTTGAAGAAGACTCATGTGAGAGTCGAAACGTCGCATCCAGATTAAAATTTCACTGGCATTGGACGTGCTGTCTCTGCTTTTTTTGTTTTATTGAAATTATTTTGGATATCTACACCTTAGGGGTTATTCACCACCCCTGGAGAGCGTGCACCCAACTACAAGAAAAAGGACTAAGGAGTGCTGCACATCCCATTTGTTATATACATGCAGAGCGGCACCCAGGGATGACCCTGCACTTACTTGTATCACTGGGTGCCGCTCCGTTCGTCTGCTGTAGCCCCGGTAACAGCGCTCATGCTTCTGATAATTTTGCCTGGGGTGGAGACATCTTCTTTTGCCCTGGGCGTCTCCTTCTCCCAAGGCTGGAGCGCTGGCCAATCGCAGCGCTCAGCTGGCCAGCGCTCACATAATCCACTGATTATGTGAGAATATACGAGCAGATGAAGTGTCCCCAAATACCAGTTCACAGTGCATGTGGAAGTTAACAGAGTGGATTATTCAGCTATAGGTGGAGTGAGCGCTTGTTTCCAGCACTGGGCTATAACATTCCTAGCAGCAGAGATAACAAGAGCAACCATCCAGCGTATCTGTGGTGGAATTTCCGCTAAACCAATTCCGAGGATAGTGAGGGCAGGAGAGAGGGTGAGATTCATGTCAGTAACCTTGCGGAGCACATGTTCCACCTTATACCATATGGCCCTAGTATAAACACAGGACCACCACATATGTAGAGGAGTCCCTACAACCCTACAGTTCCTCCAACATAAAGGGGAGTACACCGGGGAGCAATGAGCTAACCTATTCGGTGTCAGGTACCAACGCAATTGAATTCTTCTGGCTTGCTCAAGGGGATTTACACATTTAGTGCATAGAAAAGACCAGTGCATTGCCTCCTGCCATTGGATCAGTGTAAACTGGGCTCCTAATTCCTGTTCCCATCTGGACATAAACGGTTGTTTACTGCCAGACTGGTCCAGGAAAAAACCTGTGTAGAGGGTAGATATCTTAAGTAGAGTTGAGTGAACACCTGGATGTTCGGGTTCGAGAAGTTCGGCTGAACTTCCCGAAAATGTTCGGGTTCGGGATCCGAACTCGACCCGAACTTCACCCCGAACCCCATTGAAGTCAATGGGGACCCGAACGTTTGGGCACTAAAAAGGCTGTAAAATAGCCCAAGAAAGGGCTAGAGGGATGCAAAAGGCAGCAAAATGTAGGTAAATCTTCTGCAAACAAATGTGGATAGGGAAATGAATAAAAAAAAAAAAAATTAACCAATATTAATTGGAGAGAGGTCCCATAGCAGAGAATCAGGCTTCATGTCACCCACCAATGGAAAAGGCCACTTTCAGTTATTTAAGCCCCCAGCACCCAGACAGAGCAGAGAGGTGGCATAGCAGAGAATCAGGCTTCATGTCACCCACCAATGGAACAGGCCAATTTTAGATATTTACGCCCGACACCCAAGACAGAGAGAGGAGGTCGCATAGCAGAGAATCAGGCTTCATGTCACCCACCATTGGAACAGGCCACTTTACGATATTTAGGCCCCTGGCGGAGGAGAGAGTTCATTCAACTTTGGGTTGCCCACTTAATATAATGGTAAAATTAAAAAAGAGGATTGAATGAAGAAGTGCCCTGGAGTCCAAGAATATATGGTTAAGGGGAGGTAGTTATAAATGTCTAATCTGCACAAGGGATGGACAGGTCCTGTGGGATCCATGCCTAACTCATTTTTATGAACATCAGCTTGTCCACGATAGCTGTGGACAGGCGTCTGCATTTGTCTGTAACGGCGCCTCCTGCCGTGCTGAATACACGTTCAGACAAAATGCTGGCCGCCGGGCAGGCCAGCACCTCCAAGGCATAAAAGGCTAGCTCTGGCCACGTGGACAATTTGGAGACCCAGAAGTTGAATGGGGCCGAACCATCAGTTAGTACGTGGAGGGGTGTGCACATGTACTGTTCCACCATGTTAGTGAAATGCTGCCTCCTGCTAACATGTTCTGTATCAGGTGGTGGTGCAGTTAGCTGTGGCGTGGTGACAAAACTTTTCCACATCTCTGCCATGCTAACCCTGCCCTCAGAGGAGCTGGCAGTGACACAGCTGCATTGGCGACCTCTCGCTCCTCCTCTGCCTCCGCCTTGGGCTTCCACTTGTTCCCCTGTGACATTTGGGAATGCTCTCAGTAGCGCGTCTACCAATGTGCGCTTGTACTCGCGATCTTCCAATCAGGCTCCAGTGCAGGAAGTAAGGTGGGCACATTGTCTTTGTACCAGGGATCCAGCAGGGTGGCAACCCAGTAGTCCGCACATGTTAAAATGTGGGCAACTCTGCTGTCGTTGCGCAGGCACTGCAGCATGTAGTTCAGCTCATGTGTGCCAGGCTGCCCAGAGGTAAGGACAAGCTGTCCTCTGTGGGAGGTGTATCGTCATCGTCCTCCGTTTCCCCCAGCCACGCACCAGTGATGGGCCCTTACTAGATGTTTTCCTCATTGTTACCGTTCACCACAATAAGAAAAAAATTATTTGGCCCCATGTATTGAATTTAAATTCAGGCCATTTTTTACAGGCACTTAACACTGTCTGGCTATCTATTTATGTACCGTATTACACTAATCCAGGCACAGCAGTAACCACAGATTTAGGGGAATATGAAAGGTATCCTTTTACGGACAGATTTATACTTGAAGATGCACAGTAGCGTGTGAAAAAATATATAATATTATGCTTTCAGCACTAGTATTTTAACACTTTGTGTAATATACCCTTTAATGGAAAGAAATACACTTAGAGATGCAAAACAGTGTGTGCAAATGTAGAGGATTATGCTGTATTTTAACACTTACTGTAATATGCCCTTTAACGGAAAGAAATACACTTGGAGATGCACGGTAGCGTGTAAAGTTATTGAGGATGACCCTATCAGCACTTGTATTTACACCTTGAGTGTAATATACCCTTTTAAGGACAGAAATACACTATGAGATGCACAATAGTGCGTGCAAATTTAAAGGATTATGCTTTCAGCAATTGTAATTTAACACTTTGTGTAATATACCCTTTTACAGAAAGAAATACACTTGGAGATGCACGCTGAGAGTAATATACCCTTTTACGGACAGTTTTACACTTAGCCTGCCACAGCTGGAACACCAGATTTTGGGTATTGCTATTTTGGCAATTGAATTTCACCCCAGAACAAAACATATCCTTTGACGGATACTATTAAACTACTTGTCCAGCCACAGCTAGAACACCAGATTTACTGTATTTCTATTTTTGCAAATGAATTTCACCCCAGAAAATAATAAATCCTTTGACAGACACTATGAAACTTGTCCAGTCACAACTGGAACACCAGATTTGGGAGTATTGCTATTTTGGCAATTGAATTTCACCCCATAACAAAATATATCCTTTGATGGATACTATTAAACTACTTGTCCAGCCACAGCTAGAACACCAGATTTACTGTATTTCTATTTTTGCAACTGAATTTCACCCCAGAAAATAATATCTCCTTTGACGGACACTATGAAACTTGTCCAGTCTCAGCTGGAACACCAGATTTACAGTATTGCTATTTTGGCAATTGAATTTCACCCCAGAACAAAATATATCCTTTGAAGGATACTGTTAAACTACTTGTCCAGCCACAGCTAGAACACCAGATTTACTGAATTTCTATTTTTGCAACTGAATTTCACCCCAGAAAATAATATGTCCTTTGACGGACACTATGAAACTTGTCCAGTCACAGCTGGAACACCAGATTTACGGTATTGCTATTTTGGTAATTGAATTTCAACCCATAACAAAAGATATACTTTTACGGACACTATGAAACTTGTCCAGCCACAGCAGAAACCACTGATTTAGGGTATTGCTATTTTGGAAATTGAATTTCACCTCAGAAAAAAAATAAAATATTCTTTTGCCAGACAGTATTACACTTGGCTAGCCACAGCTGGAACACCAGATTTTTTTTAAGTGAATTTCACCTCTCAATAAAACATATAAAATTCTATCCTGAGTTTCTAGGGGTGACAATAAGCACAGCCAGGCCCCTGATGTAGGATATAGCAAAAAAATAAAAAGAACTACTATTGATGGATTAATGGACTTGGTGGCAGCTTGTGCTGGCACACCACAAGAAACAAAATGGCCGCCGATTACTCCAGAAAAAAGTTACAAAAAAACGCTCTGGGCAGCCTCAAACAGTGAGCAATTAACTAGCAGAAGTTGAATGATTCATAGCTGTAGATAGATCACTTCATTAAGTGTTTTTGCTGAGTTAATCCCTGCCTAACAGCAGCTGCATCCTATCCCTACACTAATCAGAGCAGAGTGACGTGCAGCGCAACGTGACTCCAGCTCAAATAGAGGCTGGGTCACATGCTGCACTTGGCCAATCACAGCCATGTCAATAGTAGGCATGGCTGTGATGGCCTTTAGAGCAAGTAATATGACGCTTGTTGATTGGCTGCTTTGCAGGCTTTCAAAATGCGCCATAGAAATTGCCGAACAATGAACCCGAACTTTTACGTAAATGTTCGCGATCGGGTCCGTGTCAAGAACACCCCAAAATTGGTACAGAACCCGAACTATACAGTTCGGGTTTGCTCATCCCTAATCTTAAGACAATGGGAAGGAATGCCCATAAACAGGGCCTGGCATGTGTTAACAGAAAGCCTAGATTCGGGTTTCATGAGGCTGCCCAATAAATGTCTGACCCTGAGGAACTGATAGAACTGTGAGTTCGGAGAGAGTAAGCAGAGTGTAGGGACTGATAGTCCACCAAGGACTCACCAGAGTATAAACAACTGAGAAATTGTATTCCGCAAGCAAACCAGGTAGTGAGGTCAAGATCCGAGTGTGATATGACAATGATATTGAGGGATCTTTTACTTAGGAACCCTGAGTAGATTTAAGGTGTGTGACACATGATTCCATATGAATATCGTGGCTTGCATAGTGGCTAGTGGGGCATGAAAATGGAAACATTTCAGGCTTTGAGCAGATAGCTGAGTGCTTTCTAGTGTATGATTCCTCAATTTGGATCCATTTTTGAGGCGCAGACGGGGACCACCATTCCATAGCTTGTTCCGCTAGGTTCGATAAATAATTTTTATACAGTCATGGAACTCCCAATCCCCCTGATCTAACCGGTGGGTATAGAGAGGGTTTAGGGATCCTCGGATGTCTATCAAAGCAAATGAAGCGCAAAAGGTCTGCCTGAATTTGTGTGATGAGCCTTTAGGAACCTGCACCGGGAGACATCTAAACAGGTACAGCACTTTTAGTAACGTTAATACGCCCTATCCAGGATAAATGGACCTGGGCTTATCTGGAATAATCAGCCCGCAACTCCGCCCGTAATTTGGTGAAGTTGATGGCAACTATATCTGCCACACTCCGAGCCAGCTCCACACCTAGGTAAGTAACAGACCTATTCTCCCACTGAAAGGGGTAGCGTTGTCGCAGCCGAGCTACCTCATCCGCTGGGATAAAAAAGTCTAAGACTTTGGTCTTGGTTATATTTAGCTTATAGTATGAACACCTAGAGAACGCGTCCAGGACTCTAGTAGGAGCAGCCAGTGAGCTTTCTGGGTTCATCAAAGACAAAATTACATCATTGGCATACAGTCCGATAACATGGGACATTGCACCTATCCTGATGCCATTGATCTGGGGAGATGACCTAATGGTGGCCGCCAGGGGCTCCATTATCAACGCGAAAATTAATGAAGTCAACGGACATCTCTGGCAAGTTCCATTTGAGATCCTGAACGAGTCGGACAAGAAACCTGAAGCTGGCACCCGGGCAGACAGACGTGTATACAGGCCCAGAACGGCCCCCAAGATATTACCACGTATCCCGAATGTCTGAAGCGTTCGATTCAGGAACCCCCAATGCACCTTGTCAAAAACTTTTTCAGCGTCTAGGGAAACTAACATTGTGGGGCTCCTGGATCCCGCCACCAACTGCACCAGGTTGAGCATTCGCCTGGTACCGTCTCTACATTGTCTGCCTGGGACAAAGCCGACATGATCAGGGTCTACTAGGAATGGGAGGAATTTATTTATGGGGGTCGCTAGTATTTTGGCATATAACTTTAGGTCCGAATTAAGCAGGGATATGGGACGAAAATTAGTAGGGGAGTCAGGGGATTTACCCGGTTTTGGGAGGGCGATTACCGTAGCGGTAAGCATTTCCGCTGAGATTACCCCAGTGGTAAAAAAAATGGTTATACAAAATTCAGAAATGAGGGAGTAGCTGTACCTGGAATGTTTTATAATAATTAGCAAGGTATCCGTCCGGATCGGGGCTTTACCAGAAAGGGTAGACTTAAGGGCCATAACTATCTCTGCTGTAGTAATGGGGACATTAAGGGAAGCCAATTGGAAGTCAGTCAGCTTAGGTACAGTGGATCAATGGCGCCCAGGAAGGAGATCATGTCAAACTCAATAAAACTGTAGCGCCGGAGCCGAGCCTGGCAGTTCCTCAGGTTAGACGAATGGGCATTAGAAGGGTCATTTTTATAAATTTGACTAGCCATGTCTAGTTGAAATAGAGCCTCTTGGAGTTGCTTGTCCCTCGCTTTCTTTAAGTGGGATGCGTACTGTAGAAGTGTACCGTGCATATATGCCTTGTGAGTCTGCCACAAGGTAGATGGGGAGACATCTAGGGTGTTATTGAGCTGAAAAAACTCAGAAAGGTGATTTCCGAGTTCCCTCAACCGCACAGGGCATTTTAATAAATACGGGTTGAGCTTCCAAAGAGGAGGAGATTGGTTGGGTAAACCTGAGGAAACCCGAATAGAAATTGGGGAGTGATCAGACCATGTGGCCACTGAAATATCGGAGCTGAGTACATTGTGTATCAAGTCTCTAGAGACTAGAAAGAAACTTAATACAAGATTGCGATTGATGCGAGGATGAAATATGCGTGAAATCTCGTTTAGACCAGTGCTGGTAACGCCAGATCTCATGCAGACCTAAAGCCTTGAGTGGCTGATGCAATTCCTCACGTCTGGAACTAGCACTGGACTGGCAGTCCATTCCCGCATCAATCGGAATATTGAAATCTCCACCCATGATAATAGCGCCCTGCGCCACTTTCTGTACTTTCTTGTGCACTCTGTTGAAGAAGGATTTCTGCCGGATATTCGGTGCATAGACAGAAACTACAGTATAGGGTCTCCCCTCAAGAGAGCATACAAGAATAAAATATCTACCGAGTTTATCGGTTTATCCACTTATGCAATACAAAAGCTACAGTGGCTCTTATGCAAATAAAAGTTCCGGCCCTCCGCCATCTGATAGCTGGGGAGAAAAAGACGTGTGGAAAAAGGCAGTGTGCATCCCTGTGTTGATCTGACTCCAACAGATGAAACTCTTGTGTTAATGCGACATCACATCTTTTGCGAGTGAGATCACGCCACAACTGCGACCTCCTAAGCGGGGAGTTCAAGCCCCGGACATTGTTGGAATAAAATTTTAACTCCGCCATGGGGCGACCATAAATAAATGATACTCGCCTGCCGAAAGCCCTTCATAGCAGCCTGCAGGCTCATCAACTGTTAAGACATTAACACCTTGAAACCCAGGGGAATGAGGTACACCTTCGACTGTATGTAGCAAGTGTAAAGAAAACATCGTCGACACATAAAACATAAACTCAGTACATAATAAACGTGTAACCAGTCTCTAACAATGTGCATGATGAGACACAGTGACATAGTCTGCTGAGGGGCTTCAAGTTGCCACTAAACCGAAAAAAGCAGACTAGTTGTGAAGGGGGTTTAATATGAACTTGCAATAGAGTCCTTACGTGACCCGGCTACATCTTACCGGGAATAAAGGTGAAGGCCACAGAGGGACATCATGAGAGTCATGTAGATTCCAATTCAGGCGCAATCTTGTCCAGCTTGTTCCTCAAGGGATGAGCCGATACAGGATCAGCAGGGAGTAGATGCAAATTATGCAGAAGCTCCTCTGCAACCTTAGGAGATGTAGGTTTAACACTATATTATCCTATTTGAAGCAAAATAAAAAAAAATTGGTATCTACACAATCTAATGGTCAGTTTTTTAAAGTTTAAAGTCTGATTGTCTTAGGTAGGGACTTATTTTTGCAGGATGAGAGGATGGTTTTATTGGCACTATTTTGGGAGGCATATGACCTTTGATCGCTTGCTATTACACTTTTTGTTATGTAAGGTGACAAAAAAATTCCTATTTTGCACCGTTTTTTTACCGTGTTAATCTAAGGGGTTAGCTCATGGAGTATTTTTATAGAGCAGATTATTACAGACGCAGTGATACATAATTTGTCTACTTTTTAAATTATTTTAGTTTTACAAACTATCATTTTAGAAAAAACTTTTTTGGGTGTCTCAACTCTGAGAACCATAGTTTTTATTTGATTGTCAGTGGCTAAATGGAATAAAAATTGGTGAAGGGGATTATAAAGTTAGTACTCCATGGAAGTGTGGTACTCTTTGAAGCAACCAATAACGCAGAGGCCCGGATGATCGGGGCACGTGTCACAATGAGTGGTGGTGTCCTTCCGTATCCCCCTCCTGTGACACACTCTGCACTTTTTGAGTCCTTCCCTTCTTTCCAGTATGGGGGACCACACCTGGAAAGTGTTGGCCAGGGATGATCCATACAAGTTGTACAACTTTTTGTACCATGCCCGGGTTTTGCGCATGGCGTTATTTGGCTTGAGGACTTGATCAGAGATCAACTCCTCCCATATATTGAATGTAGTCGACGATACAATCAGGCTTGAGGACTGTTGCCTCGGTACCTTGCACAGGGACAGGGGTGATGCCGTTACCGGGAATTGTGGACAGCATAAGGACATCTTGTCCTTATATCTGACCAGCAACAGGTTTCCACGGTTAAGAGCATACGTCTCACCCCTGGGGATAAGTACCTGGAGGGTAGGTAGGGAGGCCGCATTGATTTTTCTGCCGGTGAGGGACTGGAACAAGGGGATACTAGTATAAAGTTATCCACGTACAGGTGGCAACCCTTATCTAGCATAAGGTCCGACACAATTTCTCCGCTAACACCCAGAGTGAGGGGACATTCTGGGGGTTCAATACGGGAATCTCGCCCCTCGTACACACAAAACTTGTAAGTGTACCCTGAGGTACTCTCACGAAGTTTATACAGCTTCACGCCATACCTCGCCCGCTTTGAGGGAACATACTGGCGGAAAATTAGTCTCCCCTTAAAATAAATGAGAGACTCATCAACCGCGACCTCCCTTCCAGGTACATAGGCCTCCAAAAATTTGCAGGCATTTCGGATGGCCTCAAACCAGGAGCGTGTCATGGCCGTACTGTAAAGTGGAGTCTGACAGAGGACATCCCCACTCCAGTAATGCCTGACACTAGGTTTTTGAATAGGCCCATGTGCAGCACGAGGCCCCAAAACGTCCTCATCTCGGCTGCACTGACCGGCGTCCAGCCACCGGATCTAGCCAAAAAAGAGCCCTAATGTTGAGCAATGTTGGGCCGGAAAACTAGTACGAGCCCCAGAGCTACTCGTATTAGGGCCACAGGGTCCTTAACAATAGCAAAGACAGGTGCACTCTGCAGTAATACTAAACCCTCACATTGATGTTATAATTGAGAGGTTAGTTCGACATATCCTACTAAGAGGACATGTCTTAAGCTCGGGCACCGTGCCAAGGTCTCTCAAGTAGCCCGAGGCCCTACCACTCACCTACCTGTGCCGTATGGCCGATACCAGGGCCAGTGGGCAAATTAAGGGAGCATAAGGCCTGACAAACAGCTTACCAGTGACCTCCAGCATGTAGCCATGCTTGCAATGGGAGGTGGGAGGTGCCTGTAAGCCCCACCTGACACTGGCTGATATGGCCCAGGGCCTAACAGGTGCACCTAAATGTAGCCTGTAGATGCAAAACAGGCACATTTAAATTGGAGTTTATACACCTCCAAACATAATATACAAACCGATAGAAAACGTGGTGTGGTGTTAAACAGGCAGGACATGCTCAAACCCATTAGCAGTTGTGCATGTATATAGGGGAGCATATCCTACACTTGTAGTTCGTTGCTGATGGCAACCAACAGCAAAAAAAATGCATACAATGGAAGATGCCAGCAATGGACTACAAGTACCACAATAACCATCCTGCATAAGGTAACAATTATGTGGATGTGGAGAACAATCAAAAACGTAACAATTGCAAAGACAGGCACAGGGTCCCTAGCATGGAGGTTCCCTTGCTCCGCCTGTCGGCCCCTCCGCCGCCTTAGGGGATCATCATCGTTGCTAGATGATGAGGAGGAAGCGGATGACAAAGGAAAAGTGGGGTCATCTTCATCCTCACTGGGGCTCTCGGATTCGGAGGCAAGCTGTGCGTATGCCTCCTCGGCCGAGAACGTCCGGCAGGCCTTAGGGGAGCGTCTGTGTGCGTGTGTGTGTGCGTGCGTGGAAAACTTTATTTAGTGTGCGTGTAGTGTTCCCGGATTTTTCCCTAAACCTAACAGAAAAAAAAAAAAAAAAAAAAATAAAATAAAAGCAAAAAAATGTGAAAAAGAATTTTTTTTTTAAACTCGCTGATCAGCCGTCTGAATCTGATCAGCGGTGGGAGTGGAGCTGCGCTAACAGTGGCCGGACGTTAAAGAGTGCCAGATGGCATTTTGGAAGATCACAGGGAGTGTTGGGTGAAGTCTGGGTTGGTGGGTGCTGGGGTGCTGGGCTCAGAAGATGGCCAACAACAGGCTGCTCCTCTCCATGGCTCCTGGACGAAGTATGGAGGAGGAGAGGAGAGCAGGGAGTTAACCCCTGCCCTCCCATGCAGCCAATCAGATTCGATCCAGTGAGGTGATGTCACTATCACCTCACAGGATCTAAGGATGATGATTGGTGGTGTATTATCACACCACCGATCACCATCCTATTCTGGGATATCGGGTCACCAGAGACCGAATAACCTGGAAATGCAGCAAATCACAGGTCTGAATTGACCTGCGATCGCCGATACAGGGGTCACAGGACCCCTTCGATATTGTCACAGAGTTCCTGCCGAATGATTTCCGATCACCCGCTGCAGGGCGGTGAGCGTAAATAATCAGGACTGTTTCCTTAAGTACCAGGACATCAGGGTGTGCCGGTGCGTACTATGTCCATAAGAAGTTAAAAGGGAAATTAGAATCAGGTATAAGACCTGTTTTATTTAAATACAAGGATCTATCACAATCTGATCTTCACAAAACGTTTGTGGAAGTGTATCATGGCAATAAAAAAGGAGATTTCTAAGGACCCCAGAAGAAGAATTGGTGAGGCTTTGACAGAGTCAGACAGATTGCGTACAAAGGCAGAACATTCACGACCATTATTTCCCTCCCCAGGAGTAAATGACTAACAAAGTTCCTGTAAAAACTAGGAAAGTAATAGTCCACAAAATCACAGAGAATCCAAGGTAACCTCTAAGCAACTAGATGTTTCTTACAGTAGCTAATGTTAAAGTATAACTGTCCATTGGATTACTATTGGATTTTGGTGATTAATATCACCTTGTTGGCCCTGTTTTAATTTCTTATTGTTTAATAAATAACACCTAAAAGTCCCCAGTATTGGCTATTTTTACCTGAGATTAAAATCAGGTTGCTATGCTCCTTCCGTCTACCAGATGAGGACGGAGCACGTTGCGTGCACTGGGAACTGATAGTGAGTCAACATTGTAAGGGAATGTATAAAAAGCCAGGTTCTTCCTGAGAAGGAGATAACAGTGCTGGGCTGCGTGTGTGAATTTCTCCACATGCCTGTGCTTGGCAGACACTCCCTTAGCAGTGCTGGACAATGTAGAGCCCATGGAGATGGCTGCTCAGTGTATAAATGAAAGCCTTATCTGATAAGAGGAGAGCTTCTAGGAAGACTACAGGCTTCAGCCAGACCTGGGAACTTCACTGCAAGACCCCCTATACAGTGCTAGTCTTCACTAACTTCACTGCAGGCATCCTATGGATTAGCCTCAGGGCTGAGGGCGGCCATTTTAACAGAATAGTGAAATTGCAGTTTTATGCAGACTGGTTGCTAAGGGCTGAATCTTATTAAATAAGGGATAAGTAAGTCTAATAGTTATTGATTCAGGAATATTATCATATTAGTAACTACATATATGAAAACTGAAATAAGGGTCTAAATGTGACAGTTATCCTTTAATGTTCAGTTCACATCACAAAGATACTCAATAACAATGGCAACATTGTAAGGAGAAAACTGCTGCTCTCCAAAAAGACGTTACTGCTCATCTGCACCTAGACAAGCCAAAAGCTACTGGAACAATGTTTTGTGGACCAAAATAGAGCTCTTTTGTTTAAATTAGAAGGTTTATGTTTAGAGAAAACCTTTCCAGTCTTAAAAACCTGATCCCATCTGTGAAACATAGTGATAGCATCATGGCTTGGACCTTTTTTGCTGTATCTGGGCCAGGATGGCTCACTATTCTTGATGGAACAATACATTCTAAATTATACCAGCAACTTCTAAAGGAAACTGTCAGGATATCTGTCTGTGAGCTGAATCTCAAGAAAATGTGGGTCATTCAGCAAGACAAGGATCTTAAAGGGGTTATCAATGGAGCTGAGCTGCGCCCAGGCCAGTGATAAAAATCGTGGGTCGTCACTGGGCCTGTGGGAAACAGCAAGAAGGTTAGCTGATTGGCGGGGGTCCCTGGTGTTGGACCCTTGTTAATCAGATGCTGATGATCTATCTAAAGGATATATCATCATTCATCAAAAGTGCAGAACTCTAGAGATAAGCGAACACCTGGATAGTTCGGGTTCGAGAAGTTCAGCCGAACTTCTCGAAAATGTTTGGGGTCGGGATCCGAACTCGACCCGAACTTTATCCCTAACCCGAACCCCATTGAAGTCAATGGGGACCCGAACTTTTGGGCACTAAAAGGCTGTAAAATAGTTCAGGAAAGGGCTAGAGGGCTGCAAAAGGCAGCAAATTGTAGGTAAATGCCCTGCAAACAAATGTGGATAGGGAAATGAATTAAAATAAAATAAATAAAAAGTAACCAATATCAATTGGAGAGAGGTCCCATAGCAGAGAATCATGCGTCATATCACCCACCACTGGAGAAGGCCACTTTCAGTTATTTTGGCCCCAGCACCCAGACAGAGGAGAGAGGTTCCACAGCAAGGAATCATGCGTCATATCACCCACCACTGAGAAGGCCACTTTCAGTTATTTCGGCCCAGCACCCAGACAGAGGAGAGAGGTCCCACAGCAAGAAATAAGGCGTCATATCACCCACCACTGGAGAAGGCCACTTTCAGTTATTTCGGCCCAGCACCCAGACCGAGGAGAGGTCCCACAGCAAGGAATCATGCGTCATTTCACCTACCACTAGAGAAGGCCACTTTCAGTTATTTAGGCCCTAGCATCCAGACAGAGGAGAGAGGTCCCACAGCAAGGAATAAGACGTCATATCACCCACCACTGGAGAAGGCCACCTTCAGTTATTTCGGCCCCAGCACCCAGACAGAGGAGAGAGGTCCCACAGCAAGAAATAAGGCGTCATATCACCCACCACTGGAGAAGGCCACTTTCAGTTATTTCGGCCCAGCACCCAGACCGAGGAGAGGTCCCACAGCAAGGAATCATGCGTCATTTCACCTACCACTAGAGAAGGCCACTTTCAGTTATTTAGGCCCTAGCATCCAGACAGAGGAGAGAGGTCCCACAGCAAGGAATAAGACGTCATATCACCCACCACTGGAGAAGGCCACCTTCAGTTATTTCGGCCCCAGCACCCAGACAGAGGAGAGAGGTCCCACAGCAAGGAATCATGCATCATATCACCCACCACTGGAGAAGGCCACTTTCAGTTATTTCGGCCCAGCACCCAGACAGAGGAAAGAGGTCCCACAGCAAGGAATCATGCATCATATCACCCACCACTGGAGAAGGCCACTGTAACGGACCGTTACGCACACAACTCCGTTTAGGCGATATTCCCTTTTCCGGATAGACCAGCAGCTACTGCAATCACCAACTTCCCGAACTGCAAGCCACACGAATTCACCAACTTCCGAATAAGAGACACATGAACCCTGGAAGCAGCCGAACAGGAAAAGCAATATGAACAGCTTACACTCCTGGCAATCAGCATACAGTCAAATCCCCCAATAACGAGACGACACTTCGTTTTGAAGGGTCAAGCAGGAACTCTCCTTTACTGGCCCATACAGCCTCTTTTATTCCCAATGCCCAAACACATTACAGCCCACAGGGTTTTGCAGAACAACCAATAAACACATTACAGCACATACAATGCAAGTCCAGCAGCCAATCAGATACAATGGGACAATACAGACACTCAGCATATCCCTCACCTCTGCTTAGGAGATAATTGAGTCAATTACTGTGTCTACTCAATTATCTCCAAGCTGAAAAGTTACACTTTTTTATACATTTTAATAACTCCCTGATCTTACATCACATACGGATAAAACTTATATTTCTGTGATCAGCATAACTTGGGGAGCAACATATGTAAAAATCACATGAATCCGTCCGGGGTTACAAGGTTAGGTGAGGTCCCTTTATTATCCCTTGGCAGCATGGCTTTACCAATCCAAAAAGTTTCCATGTGTCCGTATACTGTTTTTAAAAGGGCCAGCACTGTACAATAAAAGTCCATAAGTCCAAATCAGTTCTTAACGGGCAATACATCCCAGGGCCATAGTCAGAAGGCAAGAGGCAGGCGACTAGACTTCTCCAGTTCACTGTGGCGAGGTTGGTTTCGCCACAGCCACTTTCAGTTATTTCGGCCCAGCACCCAGACAGAGGAGTGGTTCATTCAACTTTGGGTTGCACTGCAAGATCATGGTAAAGTTAAAAAAGGAGGATTCAATAAAGAAGTGCCCCGAGTACAAGAATACATGGTTGAGGGGAGGCAGTTATAAATGTCTATTGTGCACAAGGGAGGCACAGGTCCTGTGGGATCCATGCCTGGTTCATTTTTATAAACGCCAGTTTGTCCACGTTGGCTGTGGACAGGCGGCTGCGTTTGTCAGTAATGACGCCCCTGCCGTGCTGAATACACGTTCAGACGGGCAGGCCAGCACCTCCAAGGCATAAAATGCTAACTCTGGCCACGTGGACAATTTGGAGACCCAGAAGTTGAATGGGGCCGAACCATCAGTCAGTACGTGGAGGGGTGTGCAGACTAACCATGTTAGTAAAATGCTGCCTCCTGCTAACACGTTCCGTATCAGGTGGTGGTGCAGTTAGCTGTGGCGTGGATACAAAACTTTTCCACATTTCTGCCATGCTAACCCTGCCCTCAGAGGAGCTGGCCGTGACACTGCTGCGTTGGCGACCTCTTGCTTTGCTCCTCCTCTGCCTTTACCTTGGGCTTCCACCTATTCCCCTGTGACATTTGGGAATGCTCTCAGGAGCGCGTCTACCAGCATGCGCTTGTACTCGCGCATCTTCCTATCACGCTCCAGTGCAGGAAGTAAGGTGGGCACATTGTCTTTGTACGTGGGATCCAGCAGGGTGGCAACCCAGTAGTCCGCACGCGCTAAATGTGGGCAACTCTGCTGTCATTGCGCAGGCACTGCAGCATGTAGTCGCTCATGTGTGCTAGGCTCCTAGAGGTAAGGACAAGCTGTCCTCTGTGGGAGGCATATCGTCATCGTCCTCCGTATCCCCCAGCCACGCACCAGTGATGGGACTGAGCTGTGTCGGGTGCCACCCCGCTGTGAACCCTGCTTCATCCTCATCCTCCTCCACCTCCTCCTCATCCTCCTCGTCCTCCAGTAGTGGGCCCTGGCTGGCCACATTTGTACCTGGCCTCTGCTGTTGCAAAAACCTCCCTCTGAGCCACTTCTAACAGACTGGCCTGAAAGTGCTAAAAATGACCCTCATCCTCCTCCTCCTTCTAGGCCATCTCCTCTTCCATCATCGCCCTAAGCGTTTTCTCAAGGAGACATAGAAGTGGTATTGTAACGCTGATAACGGTGTCATCGCCACTGGCCATGTTGGTGGAGTACTCGAAACAGCGCAACAGGGCACACAGGTCTCGCATGGAGGCCCAATCATTGGTGGTGAAGTGGTGCTGTTCCGCAGTGCGACTGACGCGTGCGTGCTGCAGCTGAAACTCCACTATGGCCTGCTGCTGCTCGCACAGTCTCTCCAGCATGTTCAAGATGGAGTTCCACCTGGTGGGCACGTCGCATATGAGGCGGTGAGCGGGAAGGCCAAAGTTCCGCTGTAGCGCAGACAGGCGAGCAGCGGCAGGATGTGAACGCCGGAAGCGCGCACAGACGGCACGCACTTTATGCAGCAGCTCTGACATGTCGGGGTAGTTGTGAATGAACTTCTGCACCACCAAATTCAGCACATGCGCCAGGCAAGGGATGTGCTTCAAACCGGCTAGTCCCAGAGCTGCGACGAGATTTCGCCCATTATCGCACACCACCAGGCCGGGCTTGAGGCCCACCGGCAGAAACTACTCGTCGACAACTCCTGCGCGGTGTGGGGCCTGTCCCCCAAACATATGAGTTTCAGAATGGCCTGCTGACGTTTACCCCGGGCTGTGCTGAAGTTGGTGGTGAAGGTGTGTGGCTGACTGGATGAGCTGGTGGAAGCAGAGGAGGAGGAAGCCGAGTAGGAGGAGGAGGCTACAGGAGGCAAAGAATGATGCCCTGCGATCCTTGGCGGCGGAAGGACGTGCGCCAAGGAACTCTCCGCCTGCGGCCCAGCCGCCACTACATTTACCCAATGTGCAGTTAGGGAGATATTTTGTCCCTGGCCGTGCTTACTGGTCCACGTATCTGTGGTTAGGTGGACCTTGCCACAGATGGCGTTGCGCAGTGCACACTTGATTTTATCAGATACTTGGTTGTGCAGGAAGGCACGGCTGTCTAGGAGAAGTAGTGGCGGCTGGGAACAACATACTGTGGGACAGCCATGGACATCAGCTGTTTGAAGCTGTCTGTGTCCACCAGCCTGAATGACAGCATTTCAAAGGCCAGTAGTTTAGAAATGCTGGCATTCAGGCCCAGGGCTCGAGGGTGGCTAGGTGGGAATTTACGATTTCTCTCCAAGGTTTTTGAGATGGAGAGCTGAACGCTGCCATGTGACATGGTGGAGATGCTTGGTGACGCAGGTGGTGGTGTCGGTGGCACATCCTCTGTTTGGTGGGCAGCAGGTGCCAGCATTCCTCCTGAGGCGGAGGAAGAGGCCGAGGCAGCAGCAGAAGAGGGAGCAGGGGAGCCAGAGTGAGTTCCTTGCTTTTAAGGTGTTTACTCCACTGCAGTTCATGCTTTGCATGTAGATGCCTGGTCATGCAGGTTGTGCTAAGGTTCAGAACGTTAATGCCTCGCTTCAGGATCTGATGGCACAGCGTGCAAACCACTCGGGTCTTGTCGTCAGCACATTGTTTAAAGAAGTGCCATGCCAGGGAACTCCTTGAAGCTGCCTTTGGGGTGCTCGGTCCCTGGTGGCGGTGGCCAGTAGCAAGCAAACTCTCTTGGCGGCGGCTGGTCTGCTTTTGCCCCCTGCCCTCCCTCTTTTGCTACGCTGTTGGCTCGGTCTCACCATTGCCTCTTCCTCTGAACTATGAAAGTCAGTGGCACGACCTTCATTCCATGTGGGGTCTCGGACCTCATCGTCCCCTGCATCGTCTTCCACACAGTCTTCCTCCCTGACCTCCTGTTCGGTCTGCACACTGCAGAAAGACGCAGCAGTTGGCACCTGTGTTTCGTCATCATCAGAGACGTGCGGACTCCGATAAGGTGGTATTCCCATGTCCTCATCATCAGGAAACATCAGTGGTTGTGCATCAGTGCATTCTATGTCTTCCACCACTGGGGAAGGGCTAGGTGGATTTCCTTGGGAAACCCTGCCAGCAGAGTCTTCAAACAGCATAAGAGACTGCTGCATAACTTGAGGCTCTGACAGTTTCCCTGATATGCATGGGGGTGATGTGACAGACTGATGGGCTTGGTTTTCAGGTGCCACCTGTGCGCTTTCTGCAGAAGACTGGGTGGGAGATAATGTTGTGAACATGCTGGATCCACTGTCGGCCACCCAATTGACTAGCGCCTGTACCTGCTCAGGACTTACCATCCTTAGAACGGCATTGGGCCCCACCAAATATCGCTGTAAATTCTGGCGGGTACTGGAACCTGAGGTAGTTGGTTCACTAGGACGTGTGGCTGTGGCAGATTGGCCACGTCCTCTCCCAGTACCAGAGGGTACACTAACACCACCACGACCGAGTCCGCTGTCCCTTACTAGATGTTTTCCTCATTGTTACCGCTCACCAAGCACCACAATAAGGAAAAAATATTTGGCCAAATGTATTGATTTCAAATTCAGGCCTTTTTTACAGGCACCTAACACTATCTGCCTATTTATTTATGTAGCATATTACACTAATCCAGGCACAGCAGTGACCACTGATTTAGGGAATATCTCTTTTAGGGCTAGTATTTAGGCCCTGGATGAAAGGTATCCTTTTATGGACAGATTTAAACTAGGCCTGCAACAGCTGGAACACCAGATTCAGGGTATTGCTATTTTGGCAATTGAATTTCACCCCAGAACAAAATATATCCTTTGCAGGACACTATAAAAATTGGCCAGCCACAGCTGAAACCACTGATTTATGGAATTGCTATTTTGGCAATTGAATTTCACCCCAGAACAAAATATATGTTTTGGCGGACACTATTATAGTTTGAAACAAAATAACTCATTGAACAGTACTCAATATTGAACAAAGAAGTCCACCTCAGAAAACTTATGGAAAACACCGTATGATGGATCTATTAAAACTTAACATTTAATTTGTTAGCTAAAAAATTATGCCCAAGATACAAAATTTAAAATAATGGAATTGCACCACAACAATAATCCTCCTTGGATATGGAGTACACGGCGGCACTGATACACCAATGTCCTACCGTACTGCAGTCTTCATGTAGAATACAGTCTGTATTGATTTGTGGTGCCAGGTTCAGCCGATGGAATTATCGTTCCTCCGGTAAGTGTAGTATAGGAGAAGGGAAAAGGGAAGGGAATAGGAAACGGGGTCCTATTATTACCCTAAAATAGCCCTGTGATGGATCAGGCCCTGGTAACTAGTGATATAGTAGCAGCCTCACCACAGGGCACTCGTCCTTAAGAGGGCAACCCCATCTGGAACCTTTCCCTGTTGATTAAACCCTGTGAAGACCCTGCACTAGAAAGTATTCCCTATTCCCTACATGCATGTTTCATGTCATATTAACCACTACAGGACCGCCTAACGCAGGGATGCGTCCTGCGGGCGGTCCTGTAGTTCTGTGTGGACGCATCGGCGCATCATCTCGCGAGAAGCGAGACTTCCTGTGAAGCGCGTCTCAGGAGTTCTGCTACAGTTCTGCCACAGTGAAGCGCGTCTCAGGAGTTCTGCTACAGCCTGCCAGCGATGATCCATCGCTGGCAGGCTGTAGATGCGAACTAAATCGCAGAACAAAGAGCTATATCAGACGCTGTTTTGTGAACAGCGTCTGATATAGCTGCTACCTGGTCCTCTGGTGGTCCCATTTTCTGGGATCGACCACCAGAGGACCAGGTAACTATGTAAAGTTGCACCAAACACTACACTAACAAGCCCCCCCACCCCCCCTCACCTATTAACCCCTTTTTAACCCCTTGATCACCCCATCTAGACCCTCTGATCACCCCCCTGTCATTGATCACACCCCTTGTAAGGCTCCACTCAGACGTCCATATGTGTTTTGCGGATCCGTGGATTCACGGATCCGCGGATCGGATCCGCGGATCCGCCGATCCTCAAAACACGGACACCGGCAATGTGCTTTACGCATTTTGCAGATCCGCACATTGCCAGAACTATATAGAAATGCTTTTTCTTGTCCACAATTGCGGACAAGAATAGGACATGTTCTATATTCTTCGTGAACGGAAGTGCAGACTCGGGAAGCCGGATCCGTAATTCCGGATCCGAGCGGGACAAAGTCTGTCCCCATAGAAATGAATGGGTCCGCAATTCTGTTCTGCAAACAGAATTATCACCGCCAGTTAGTTAGCTACTTGTTAGGTAGCTAGCGCCCAGCCCACCGCACCGCAGTCACTGATTTTGGCAGAGATTTTTTTCATCCATATTGATCGATGCGAATGAAAAATCTGTGCCATTCATTTTTTTTTTTTCAGCCCAGAGGCCGAACGGAGAAAAATCTCATTACCCGTATGCTCAATATAAGGAGAATCGCAGATACTCCTATTGCTGGCCATATGTGTAATGATTATGGAGACCCTCAAATGCCAGGGCAGTACAAAACCTCACATGTGACCCCATTTTAGAAAGAAGACACCCCAAGGTATTCCGTGAGGGGTATGGGGAGTTCATGTAAAATTCTTATTTTTGTCACAAGTTAGTGGAATATGAGACTGTGAAAAAAAAATCAATTTCCGCTAACTTGTTTCAAATTTTTTTTCTGTGAACTCGCCATACCCCTCACGGAATACCTTGGGGTGTCTTCTTTCCACAATGGGGTCACTTGTGGGGTATTTATACTGCCCTGGCATTTTAGGGGTCCTAAAGCGTGAGAATCCAAATGCGTAAAAATGCCCTGTGAAATCCTAAAGGTACTCATTGGTTTTAGGGCCCCTTTGCGCACCCAGGCTGCAAAAAAGTGTCACTCATGTGGTATCGCCGTGCAGGACATTGTTGTATCAGTGTCGCCGTGCACTCCCTATCCAAGGAGGATTATTGTTGTGGTGCAATTCCATTATTTTAAATTTTGTATCTTGGGCATAACTATTATAGTTTGCCAGCCAGTGCTGGGACACCAGATTAAGGGGATTGCTATTTTGGCAATTGAATTTCACCCCAGAACAAAATAAATGTTTTTACGGACACTATTATAGTTTGCCAGCCACAGCTGTGACACCAGATTTATGGTATTGCTATTTTGGCAATTGAATTTCACCCCAGAACAAAATATATCCTTTGTAGCACACTATGAAACGTGGCCACCCACAGCTGAAACCACTGATTTACGCTATTGCTATTTTGGCAATTGAATTTCACCCCAGAATAAAATATACCCTGTTACAGACAGATTTAAACTAGGCCTGCAACAGCTGGAACACCAGATTCAGGGTATAGCTATTTTGGCAATTGAATTTCACCCCAGAACAAAATATATCCTTTGCAAGACACTATGAAACTTGGCCAGCCACAGCTGAAACCACTGATTTATGATATTGCTATTTTGGCAATTGAATTTCACCCCAGAACAAAATATATGTTTTGGCGGACACTATTATAGTTTGCCAGCCAGTGCTGGGACACCAGATTTAGGGATTGCTATTTTGACAATTGAATTTCACCACAGAAAATAATCTATCCTTTGCCAAACAGCAGACAGTATTATACTTGGCTAGCCAAAGCTGGAACACCAGATTTAGGGGATTGTTATTTGGCAATTGTATTTAATCCCTTTATAAAATATAGAAATTGCTATCCTGAGTTTCTACGGGTGAAAATTAGTACAGCCAAGCCCCTGATGTAGGATGTAGCAAAAAAAAACTAGTATTGATGGATTGATGGACTTGGTGGCAGCTTCTTCTGGTGCACCACAAGTCACAAAATGGCCACCGATCACCCAAGTAAATAAGTGACAGAAAAACGCTCTGTGCAGCCTAAAAACCAGTGAGCAAGTAACTAGCAGAAGTTGAATCATTCACAGCTATAGATCGATCACTTCATTAGGTGCTTTTGCAGACTTTTCCCTGCCTAATCTAGCCCTCACAGCAGCTGCGTCTTCTCCCTACAGTAATCAGAGCAGTGGGACGTGCGGGGCTAAATAGAGGCTGGGTCACATGCTGCACTTGGCCAATCACAGCTATGCCATTAGTAGGCATGGCTGTGATGGGCTCTTAAGTCAAGAAGTAAAACACTAGCTGATTGGCTGCTATGCAGCCCTTCAGAAAGCAGGAAAAAATCGCCGAACAACTAACCCGAACCCAAACTTTTTTTAAAATGTTTGGGTCCGGGTCCCGAACACCCCAAAATTCGGTACAAACGCGAACTATGCTCAAACTGTTCGCTCAACACTACAGAACTCCTTTAAGGACACAAGTCATTCTTCCAAATAATGGTTAAAGTTTTTTAATCATTTGTTTGATTCGGTTATATTTATCTACTTTTAGGACTTGTTTGATAATTTGATGTAGTTTTAGGTTGAATTTATGCCGAAATATAGTCAAGCACCAGTGTAATTTAAGACGGTGCTCAATGAACTGATAAGCCTGTATAGCTATCTCCAAAATTTGACCTTCAGACAGGTTTGCTACACCTACATTTACTGGGCATACTGGGGTCTCAAGAGCTACTGTGGTCTATATTATTGTTTATTTTTGGACTTTGCATTATCTGCACTATTTTGTATTCCCTTTTGGGTACTATTCATTGGTCCTTTGTGTATGGTTTATCCTGATTAAATGTGTACTGCATTGTAGCCCCTGTTCCCCTATGTTGGTAGGGATTCATTTTCTGTCCTTATCACAAAGTATTTCTTTTATCAAATGTTTTTACAATAAAGATCATGTTGTTTGATTATCTTAAAATATGGTGTGGTGTCGCTTTTTTGGAGCTTCAGACAATTTTGCCAAAATGCAGGACAGAAACTTCATTGTCACAATTACTAAACAAAGCTGATGAAGTCTCAGAAATATCTTTTTATGATTACATTTTGGGCTAAAAATAATTTTTTTTAAATAGGTCTTTATTTAAAAATATTCAACTCTTCTGTCACAAAGTATTAACTATTTGTCTAGATTATCTCTAATTTGATAAAAGGTCATAAATACTTATTTAAGTCAGAAAGATAATATCTGAGCTATAATAAATGTTTATAAGGTCAGAGATAAGGAGCCATCAGCTGAGCTGTCGAAAAACAGTTTAAATACAGAGCCTGCTACTAGAGGATCTCAAGGCTGTACATAGAAAGGGGATCATAATTTTTAATAAAAACAACTGAAAAAGTGATTGTTAGCGCAATATGAGTACAATGCAATTATAACAAAATTGCCTCCAAAGGTGTACATAGTTTTAAGTCAAGTAAGTAAGTGTGTAGTAATAGTAAGCAGTTATATAAATAGATTATATAGCATGACAATATAAATCTTTTACAATTCAACATATTTTACGAATCACATACTGAAAGATCAAAATATATGTCTTTTCCCCACCATTCCACATAAAAATGCAAATTAGTTGGAGAAAGTATAACCTTTAAAATAGAGAAATATGCTCCACTCCACCAGGGTTGTGAAGGCTAAGGCTACTTTCACACTTGTGCTTTTAATTCCGGTATTGAGATCCGGCAGAGAATGCATCAGTTCCAAGAGGATGAGGAAGTGTGAAATCAAAGCGGAAAAAATTATCCTGTCACTAAATACATTGAAAGTCAATGGATGATGGATCCGTTATTTTCCGCTTTTATGACTGGATACAAACCGCAGCTTTCATCGGTCTGGTCACAAAATGGAATGCTGACGGAACGGAAGACATTCTGATGCATCCTGAACTAATATCTTTCCATTGAGAATGCATGAGTACTAAACGGAAACTCCTCTGCCGGATCTCAATACCGGAAAACAATGCGAGTGTGAAAGTAGCCTAAGTGTCTCGGATTGGGCACACAAACAAGTGTTGGGCAGCAGGGAACCCTGGACACCTTGTTCTAATATATAGAAGTCTCTACCAATTAACTAATCACATATTACATAATTTTAGTGTGTGGGGAGTCGCTCTGGTAGACAGCGGTGCGGGTGCAGTACCGAGGCAAAACAAAGAGTCCAGGATGTGCAATAAACAGTGTTTTATTCACACTGACACAAAAATACACAGCAAACAGTCTTTCGGTGGTAATTCACACATGTCAGAAACAAGGAGGCAAAACAAAACAGGCCAACACAGGTTCAGTCACCTGGGAGGTGTAGGTGCAGGTTCGCACCAGGCTGTCGGCCCAGCCGCAGGAGAATCCACCTTCAGGTAGCCAGGAACAAAAGCCACCTCCTTGCTGAGCTCTTTCCTCCAGGACAGAGAACTCCAGAGCCCTGTTAGCAGCTCCAGGATAATCACCACACTCAGACACAGCTGCTGGCTGTGTTTTATACCCAGCCCAAAACCAGGACTGGATCGTGGGGAGCAGCCACCCACCCTACACTTTAGCTGCTCCCGGTAAGAGCCGGCCCGGATCGGCTTTGCAGCCATGCTATTTAACAGAGTCAAACAGCACTAGCTGCTGCAGACAAAAAAACCCGGCTCTTACCTCACCGAGGCCAGCAACCTCGGTGACACGTACCTGCCATCAAATATGACACCTTGCACCCTCTTACACCCCCCTTTGTTCAACCCTGAGGGTGAACACACGTGAAGGCAGTGGACGCGGGACAGGGCATCTGCGTTACCCTGCAAGCGGCCTGCCCTGTGTTCCACGGAGAATTTGAAATTTTGAAGGGATAGGAACCACCTGGTGACCCGAGCATTCCTCTCCTTGGCCTGACTCATCCCACTTGAGAGGGGAATGGTCGGTCACCAGACAGAACCTCCTCCCTAACAGGTAGTAGCGGAGAGATTCGAGTGCCCACTTGATAGCCAGGCACTCCCTCTCCACTATACTATATCTGGACTCGGCGGGACTGAGCTTACGGCTCAGGAAGACAACGGGATGTTCTTCCCCGTTGACCTCCTGAGACAGTACCGCACGAGGCCTACCTCCGAGGCATCGGTCTGTACGACAAACTCCTTGTTGAAGTCGGGTGTCACCAAAACCGGGGACCCACACAGGGCCGACTTCAACGCGGAGAAAGCCTCCTCCGCCTTCTCACTCCAGCTAACCCTCCCAGACTTTCGTCCCTTCAACAGGTCTGTCAATGGCGCTGCTATTGTGGCAAAGTGGGGCACAAACCTCATGTAGTATCCTACAATCCCCAGGAACGACTTTACCTGCCTGGTGGTGACCGGTCGGGGCCAGTTACGAATGGCCTCTACCTTAGTTACCTGAGGTTTGATGACTCCCCGCCCAATGACATACCCCAGATATTTGGTCTCTTCCAACCCAATCGCACACTTTTTGGATTGGCGGTTAGTCCAGCTTTCCTCAGGGCATCCACTACCGCCTGCACCTTGGGTAAATGGCTTTCCCAGTCGGTGCTGTGGATGACTACATCATCTAAGTAGGCCGAGGCGTACCGACGATGTGGTCGCAGCACTATGTCCATTAACCTCTGGAAAGTGGCGGGGCGCCATGCAGGCCAAAGGGTAACACCTTGTAGTGATACAGGCCCTGCTTGGTAACAAGCGCGGTTTTCCTTAGCCGACTCCGTTAAGGGTACCTGCCAGTACCCTTTAGTGAGGTCCAGCACAGAAAAATAACGGGCTTGTCCTAAATTTTCAACAAGCTCGTCTACTCGGGGCATGGGATACGCGTCAAACTTGGATACTTCATTTAACTTGCGAAAGTCGTTGCAGAACACTAACGTCCCATCCGGCTTGGGTATTAGGACTATGGGACTGGCCCACTCACTTTTCGACTCCTCAATGACATCGAGCTTCAACATTAACTGCACTTCCTCCGCGATGGCCCGCCGCCCGAGCCTCGGGTACCCGGTATGGTTTTAACCGGACCTTGGCCTGCGGCTCAGTAGCGATGTCATGTCGGATGAGAGGCGTGCGGCCAGGGAGGTCCGAGAACACATCCGTGTTCCGACTGAGAACTCCTGACTTCCTGAACTTGTTTGGAAGACAGGCTGTCTGCAATTTTCACCGTGGTTACTGCTTCACAGGCCTCGAACTGTGGGGCTGGACCCTTTTCACCTAGAAGCCCTGGCCGGGGCTGTGGTCGTCGGCCGCGTCCCTATCTTTCCACGGCTTAAGTAAATTCACGTGGTACACCTGCTCCGGCTTGCGCCGCCTGGCTGGTGTACTTTGTAATTACTTCCCCTACCTTCTCGATCACCTCATAGGGGCCCTGCCACCTAGCTAGGAATTTGCTGTCAGGGTGGGTACCAGAACCAAAACCCGATCTCCCGGATTGAAGTCCCGTACCCGAGCCTGACGATTGTACACCCTACTCTGGGCTTGTTGCGCTGCCTCCATATGCTCCCGGACCAAGGGCAACACCCTTTCCATCCGTTCCTGCATCTGGGCGACATACTCAATGACACTTTTGTGGGGGACAGGCTGTTGTTCCCATGCTTCCTTGGCGATATCCAACAGGCCCCAGGGTGTCTGCCATAAAGCAGTTCGAAGGCGGGAACCCAGTAGAGGCCTGGGGCACCTCTCGCACTGCGAACATGAGATAGGGCAGAAGCAGATCCCAGTCCTTCCCATCTCTAGACACCACCCTCTTTAACATATTTTTTAGAGTTTGGTTAAACCTCTCCACAAGACCGTCTGTTTGCGGATGGTAAGCGGACGTCCGTAACTGCTTTATACGCAACAATTTACACAGTTCCCTCATTACTTTGGACATAAAAGGGGTCCCTTGGTCTGTCAGAACCTCTTTTGGCAGGCCCACACGGGAAAACATCTCCATTAACTCTTTGGCAATGAGCTTAGCTGAGGTATGTCGCAGAGGCACCGCCTCCGGATACCGAGTGGCATAGTCGAGAACTACCAGAATGTGTTGGTGGCCCCTGGCAGACCTTGGTACAGGCCCAATTAAATCCATAGCGATTCGCTCAAGCGGTACTTCAATAATTGGCAGAGGTACCAGAGGACTACGGAAATGTGGCTGGGGGCTAGTTATCTGACAGGTTGGACAGGACTTACAATAATTTTCTACCTCCTTGAACACACTGGGCCAATAAAACCGCTGCAGTATGCGGTCCTGGGTTTTCTGCCACCCCAGGTGTCCCCCAAGAACATGTTGGTGGGCAAGCTCCATGACAAGCTTGCGATGCGCTGTGGGCACCACCAACTGTTCAACAGGTTCACCTCGGATTTGGTTCACCCGATACAACATATCCTGCAGAACAATGAATCGCGGAAACATTAATTCAGCCCCTGGTTTCTGGGGTTTACCATCAATTTCCAGCACATTCTCCCAGGCCCTGGTTAGGGTTTGGTCCCGGTGTTGTGCGGTCCCAAAATTTTCCCCGGAGACATTGAGGTCTGCCAACTCAGGCCCGGTGGCAAGTCCTCCGTGTCTCCCACCATTACACTCAGTGGGGTTGTCTCCCCACTACCGCTGCAGCAGTGGTCACCCCTACCGCTGGCCCTTCAGACTCGGACTCCCAGGGTTCTGGCCTTCCAGGGTATCAGGCCACTCTGCTAGGGTTACCCCTGTCTCAGGGCTATTAGTCACTTTCATCTCAGGCCACAGTGACGTAAAACCAGGAAGTCTCTCCCAATTATTAGTTCATACGGTAGCTTTGTGGAGATCGCCACTTCACAAGTCCAGGTGCCGGCCGCCGTGGACAGAGACATTACAGCAGTGGGATAGTCCTTTAAGTCTCCGTGTATGCACACCACACCAACTTTCCGGCCCGTATACTGGGTGGGCTGTACCAGGGCAGCACTTACCAGGGTTACCAGGCTCCCTGAGTCCAACAGCGCCACTGCCAGGTTATCCCGACTTGCACCTGGCACAGATGACGATTGTCTATTGTCTCGGGGTGCCGGTCGCACACAGTCTCCGGGCATACATGGAAGCCCGGTACCCATAATTAGTCTCCATGGGTTCCCCCGATGGGGACAGTTGGCCATATGTGTCCAGGCTCCCGACACTGCCAGCAGACCACTGGGGATGGATCTGCAAGGGGTACATCCCGGGCGGGTTTGGCCGGCCGCCGGGACTGGGGTGGAGATTTCCGAGGGTTTGACTGGCCCCCTCCCAAAAGAACCCCCTGCAGGTTTCTGGTGGCCTCATATCGGCTCCACCAGGTCGACCATCTCAAGGGCATTGGTGGGGGATACCTGGCCGATCCAGTGCTGAAGGGAGTAAGGCAAGGCCCTCCAAAACATGTCAGCCAGCAGACGGTCCAGCATAGCAGTCGGACTTAGAATGTCAGGCTGCAGCCATTTTGCAACCGGTGCAGCAACTCATTAGTACTGCGGCCTGGCGGGTTCAGCCGCTTTAAAGTCCCACTGGTGGACCCGCTGAGCCCGGACCAACACGTTTAACCCCAGTCTGGCCAGGATCTCCCCCTTCACCGTGGAATAGTCAGCAGCCTGGTCATCTGCCAAATCAAAAAAAACTTGCTGGGGTCCGGATGCCAGGAGCGGAGCAACCACCTCGGCCCACTGGTCACGGGGTAACTTTTCCCTCACGGCGACCTTCTCAAAGACCGCCAGGTATGTCTCCACGTCGTCTGCGGGGTCATCTTTGGGATCGCCGCCACGGACCGCTTTCCGGGCATCATGGACGTGGTGGGGCGCTCCTGCCGCCTGTAACGCCATCACATGTTGTAGCAGTAGCTGGTTGGTCTCCCGCTGCTGCACGTTAGCCTCTATGAGAGCCTTCACAGCAGCCTCCATGTTGCCAGAAATTCCTGCTTGCAACTTTGCTGGCTTAATATATATCATGCACTTTAGCAAAAAAAACTTCAGGCGTTCACGCCAGCCTCACTGCGCATGCCCGCATCCGACACCAAATGTGGGGAGTCGCTCTGGTAGACAGCGGTGCGGGTGCAGTACCGAGGCAAAACAAAGAGTCCAGGATGTGCAATAAACAGTGTTTTATTCACACTGACACAAAAATACACAGCAAACAGTCTTTCGGTGGTAATTCACACATGTCAGAAACAAGGAGGCAAAACAAAACAGGCCAACACAGGTTCAGTCACCTGGGAGGTGTAGGTGCAGGTTCGCACCAGGCTGTCGGCCCAGCCGCAGGAGAATCCACCTTCAGGTAGCCAGGAACAAAAGCCACCTCCTTGCTGAGCTCTTTCCTCCAGGACAGAGAACTCCAGAGCCCTGTTAGCAGCTCCAGGATAATCACCACACCAGACACAGCTGCTGGCTGTGTTTTATACCCAGCCCAAAACCAGGACTGGATCGTGGGGAGCAGCCACCCACCCTACACTTTAGCTGCTCCCGGTAAGAGCCGGCCGGATCGGCTTTGCAGCCATGCTATTTAACAGAGTCAAACAGCACTAGCTGCTGCAGACAAAAAAACCCGGCTCTTACCTCACCGAGGCCAGCAACCTCGGTGACACGTACCTGCCATCAAATATGACACCTTGCACCCTCTTACAAGTGCTAGAGGTGATGTTTTATTTCTGACAATTATTTCTAGAGAACCTGAGAACTCTTTAACCTTCTGTACATGACTTTTGTAATATACCTTTGGCGCTCCTGTGATGTCTGTACCTGGCAGGTTCTGCCATTACAGGTTCTAATGTGTTTTGAATTGATGTTTTTGATTCCTGATTTCTATCCTTTCACAGCCCTCCTAGATTAAGTATTCTCTATCCTTACTGGTACATACTTTGGCGATGTTTTGAAACATTCCACACAGTAGCTTCGCCAAACTTCATAAAGAAATGTGATTTGTAACTAATTACTTTATCACAAATCACTTTTCATTGTAGAAAGCGGACGCAATGACGGGAAATGGTGATCGCTCCGTCAACCAATATTTAACCCCTCAGATGCCGTGTTCAACCCTGATCACTGAGACTCACATTCAGGTGCTTAGAGGGTTAATCCAGGGTTAAAAATATATATATACTTATACCTCATCCACTTGCTCAGGTAGAGGCTTTCTGCTCCCATCTTGATTTAATAAAACCCACCATCTCCGGTGACATCACCGCACACAGTGATTGTGATCACAAGGTGACGTCTTCACATGCCTATTGACATCCCATTGCTGTACCTGCTGTACTTCAGAAATAAATAATAGTGCCACACCATGCTAGGTAGGTAGTGTCCCAGACAAAAGTAAAGCAATATTGCCTAATTGGAATACAACACAGTAATAGAGTCAAAATTGTTCTTAGCACAGTACACAATACACAAAGTTTGTGCTCCACACAGTAATATTGTTTTCTTTAGCCACCCCACACATTTATTGTGCCTTCTGGTACCTAAAACTTCTATCCTGTTCCCATAAGCCTCACTAGACTAACCCCACTGTACAGCCTTATTGTCTCCCTCCAGGGTGGGATAATGAGGTTGTCCACATGCAACCCACCTGATCCCCACCTGATCCCCACCTGAACTAGTCTTCTCCACTCTCCTAGTTGGTTGGTGTCGGCCATGGAACCTCCTCCCACTCACTTTTTTTCCCTATCATTTGCTCATGTACTCAAACACAACAATAGCTGATCTCAGGGAGACCAGCTACAAAAACACCGTGGAGCCTCACATAGAGTCTCAACACAGCAATCAAAGTGCAAAGATCCCTGGGAAACAGGAATATGCAAAAAAAAGCTTGTAAAAAGCGGGATCTTGACATAGGGGCAACTTAATATGGTGGATTTGGTGATCTCTGTAATGGAGACACCCCTTTGCTTGGTTTTCCTTCCTTTGAGGGATATCTGGCTTTCATTGTGTTGTAGACCCATAACTGGGGCTCCACATTTATTTTGCATATTCCTGTTTCCCAGGAGCTTTGCACTTTGGATTGCTGTGTTGAAACTCTTAAGTGAGGCTCCACGCGGTGTTTTTGTAGCTGGTCTCCCTGAGATCAGCTATTGTTGTGTTTGAGTAGTCTCCGAGGCATTGCTCCCGGTTAGCCAGAATCCTACTCTGCACTGATGAGGGGCAACACCCCGAAACAGCTGTCTGTGGATGGATAACTGGCTTAGGTTTTCCCCGTCACATCCTTAAAGTTTGTAAAAAGCGGGATCTTGACATAGGGGCCACTTAATATGGTGGATTTGGTGATCTCTGTAATGGAGACACCCCTTTGCTTGGTTTTCCTTCCTTTGAGGGATATCTGGCTTTCATTGAGTTGTAGACCCATAACTGGGGCTCCACATTTATTTTGCATATTGCTCATGTACTATGATTTTGATTCAACCTCCAGCAACTCGCCAGCATGCAGTATCATATTAACTAGTGATTACTATTTTCACACAGAAAATAACTATCATGTTTTACACTTCAGTGACATATAATTAAACAGGGTTGCAACTATCAAGAAATAGGGTGAGGACATGACGTAGCTTTCCCACATACCGCACATTGCTCCTTGTATACTATTCACAACATAAGGTGTACAAAGCCAATCACTAGTGTCTACCACATAAGGGTATATAATTCTGCAGGCTTCAGAGCTGAACTTTCTCAGCATTTCCTGATTGTTCAGTGTCTGCACAGATCCTCCTTTGGATCATAAAATAAACTAATTTATTACAATTGCTAAGTGAGTTATTACTATTACTAAGAGATCAGAGGATAGGCCATCAGTATTAAAATCTCGGAAAACACTTTTAAAATGGAGTGTAGAGCCATTTTCGTGCACATGGTGGGAAAAAAAGCACTAGGGAGAAAGAAGAAGGGTTCTCACATGACTCTGAGAGGAAGTGGGGGGAGAGCTTTCCCTGATTGGCTCCCAGGCCAACAGACAGCCTGGATGAGCCAATCAGTACTGCAGCAGACAGGGAGGTGCTCTAGAAGAATGAGCAGAACATCATTCTGTGTTGGGCTGTGAATGAGGGTGGTTGGCTGCCAAAAAAATGATCTTAGGTAGTCAGAAATCAATCAAGCTTGTATTGAACTGTCAGGGACAGTGGAGGGAAAGAATCGATTTTTTTTTAAAAAGTAGAAAAATTGTGTTTATAGATTAGGGAGTCAGGTAAGCTGCCAACCAGGTTGTGAGAAGTGAGGAAATGAGGCTGGCTGTGCCTCCTAAAAGAACTCTTTATGTTTATTGTATTTCCACACGGTTAGAATTCAATTGTATTTTTGAACTTGTTCAATTTAACTAGGCATATAGGGGATCAATATACCAATCCACAGGGTAGGGCAAAAATTTACCTATGAGTGATAATGTGTAATTGAGTGTCAGGTCTGGCCCTAAATCATCTAATCATCTATTTTTGTTTATTTCATATCCATATGGTTGGATTTTTTTTTTTTTTTTTTGGGGGATTGTTCAATTTAACAAAACCAGCATATAGGGGATCAGTACACCAATACACATTGTAAGGCACCAATTTACCTGATACGACTATAGCTAGTGACAGACAAGAACAGTGAACCCTAAGGTTAGTACCCAGCCCGTTTTTCCTACCTACTTTCAGTACAAGCCCTAGATAGCTACACAGCAACTAGTCGATGATCTCTATGCTATATGCATAAGTGCAGAGTCGGATTAACAAACAAAGACAGACAAACACATTATAGAGTAGTGCGAGAATGGGTCAAAACAGTCGGGCTACACAGCACCAAATAAGGGACAAAGAGTGGTTAGAAGACAAACCTAGATCAAAACCAGATGGACTACGCAGAACCAAACAAGAGACAGAGAGTGGTCAGGAAGACAAGCTGGGGTCAGAAGCATGAGCAATCCAAATAACCACAGAAGAAGAATGAACCTGGAGTACAGCTAGTAAGACAGGAAGGGATTTAAATACTGTAGAGTGCTGAGTCCCTGGATCAGAAACTGATAGGTCCATGACTTGGCAACCCATTAGTCAGAAACACTAATACACCATAATAGAGTAGTTGAGCAATCAGACTACTGCTAATCATTCCCAGCACATGCCAGCTTTGGGGAGAAACAGAATATTGCATCCTGCTGCTAAGGATGCTGTCGCGTCACCAGGGTGAGTGGCTCAGAAGTGCGTTACTCCCGGTGTGGCCGTGCCAAGGCTGAAGATCACGCTGCTGGAGCCGAGAAAGATAAGTTTGTAACATTACCTGTGAGCGTTACCTTAAAATAAGTGTAAAGGAGTCCTCAAACGTCCATTTCCATTTATTGTATCTCCACATGGTTCAAATGTAATAATTTTGAGGGGTTTCAATTTAATTATGCCAGCATACAGGTGATCAGTACTCCAATACACAGGGTAGTGCACCAAATTACCTCTGAATGTTAACGTGAAATTGAGCGTCAGGCCTCAATCATCTGTTTCCTATTATTATATCTCTACACGGTTGGAATTTAATTATTTTTGGGACTTGTTCAATTTAATTAAACAAGGTGATATAGATGATTAGTATACAATACAAATGGTAGGGTAACAATTTAACAATACATGATGTCCGTTAATGCCTTCAAACATGCGTTTACCCACAGCTTTGTATGTAACTGTCACATAATTTACTGTTGCTAACATTCGATTTCAGGGCTTGGGGAGAGGGAGAGAAAATGGTCGAGGAAAAAGAAAAAGTTCATAAAAACTAACTGATAAGAGATAACCCCTCTAGCCTCCTTATGAAAACTGGTTATGTAGTAATTTTCAGGGCAGTTGGACCAACTTTGTTTCGAACTGAATCATTTCGGGTCTAAACCAAACTTTTAAAAAACTTGGTTAACCTTAACAGAAGGTTTTGAGTGGTTCGCTCATCTTAAATTCCAATACTTAAATTTGATTTGCATTTATATTATATTATAATATGCATTTATTTATATTATATTCCTTATGTGAATGAATATGAGGCCCTGCCCTGGACAGATTGCCTTGCTATGGCAGATTAACTTGTGTTTTGATATGTTTTTATCTAAGATCTAATACTCATTTATATAGTCAAGAAGATAGCATTTATGTAGTTTATAATCCATACATTTAATGCAGAGTGCTGTCGCATGTTGTGCTTTTGTATTTCAGTTGGGGCAAAATCTATGTATTTTTCCCCTTTTAGGAACTAATACACCATAATAGACGTAGTGGCCAGAAGAAGCGCAGTGAGCTTGCGCGAAACGGCCGTCGCCGCTAGTGGGTGAAATTGGGCTATGACTGCCGCCTAACCGTGTGTGTCATATGTAGATGAGATAAAGGAAGAAAGAAAAAGCCGTGGTGAGTGCTGCCTATTATTCTTCTCAATTTTGAAGATTCGTTGACACTATTGACTGTGTAGGATAGTGCACCGGTTTGCATGGCAAGAGGGATTACCGCGGAGGCCTTAAATGAACATTGTATCGGAGTAGCCTAGGACAGTGCCACCAATCTATATTTGCTATTACTACTGCCATAATGCTGACACATTTTTCCAGTTAAAACTGTTTGGATCTGGCCATGAAATTATGTCCATCATTACAACAACTCCCAAAAAAATGTATTTATCAAAACCTTCATTTGTAGGCGCAACAACATATGCTAAATTGCTTTACAATTCGTCTTCTTTTTTTAACTGAAAGAACCTCTTTAGAAAATCACATTTATCATGTAGAGAAGGTAATACAAGGCACTTACTAATGTATTGTGATTGCCCATATTGCTTCATTTGCTGGCTTCATTTGCTTCATTTTTCCATCACATTATACACTGCTCATTTCCATGGGCTAAAACCACCGATGCTGGATTATAGGGTGGTCATAACCCCTGGATACGAGCAGTGTATACTGCGGTGGAAAAATGAATTAAGCCTGCAAAGCAGGCAATATGGACAATCACTATACACTAGTAAGTACCTTGAATTAAACGGAATGTATCATCAGAAAAATATCTACTGTTTAAATCACATTTTTATGTTTAAAATTAACACATTTTTGAAGAATTTTTGATGATGTCATTCAATACCTATAAATAAGAACCATAAAATCCTGCATTTTTCACACTGTCCACTAACCTAATAATAGACATCACTTTTTGCTCTCTATAATTCTCCTTACTGTAGTTACCTGCTTATCTGTCATTTTAATCCTGCTTATGATGATATCATCTCTGTGTATAGATAAGACAGGATCCGCCATTCACAATAGGTTATTGTCAAATCTTATCTATTCTTTCCTTGTACATTGACTCTAGAAAGGTCACAGAGCATGCCTAGAAAACTAACCCAAAGAAGTCAATGAGATCCCTTTCTGACCATTGTGTCTTTGGCCCATGGGGATGTCGTAAAGCAGTTTTCTTAATGCTTTCTAAATGCTGTGAAGAACAGCTCAGGCAAGATGGCCGCCCCATAATAATGTTCAGAAAATAGAATAAATACATCTGTAATCAGAAAATAAAAAACAATTAGAAAAAAAGGATACGTGTCACTATCTGGTATTAACTGGCAGATCAAATTTTTGGTGACACATTTCCTTTAACTTTGTTTACATCAGGGATGCCCAACCTGTGGCCCTCCATCTGTTGCAAAACTACAATTACCAGCATGCCTGCACAGCCTACAGCTATTAGGGCTTGCTGGGAGTTGTCGTTTGGCAACAGCTGGAGAGCCGCAGGTTGAGCATCCCTGGTCTACATGATAAATGCCATTAGCTGAAGCAACAATTTTAAGCGCTAATACTACTAACTTTATTTAATTACTTTATTCATTACTATATTTATTTATTTATATCAAAATATGTTAAAAATCTTAATTATTCTATTAGTGAACTCTAAATAAATTATCAGGCAGAATTAATTCTCGTAAGTAATACCTTCTAAAAATTGTTGTGATGCACGAAGACAAACCTTCGGTGCTACTAGATAAACTTTAGTAAAGGACTTTAATGCTTTTCTTAGCCACCACCCAGCATAATCTTCATGTATTGTACTCAAGCATATCTTGGACAGGTTGGCACCAGCTGTAAAAATCAGTTAAGGCACCAGCAAAATCTAGGACAGGCATGTTTGTACAATTACTCTAACATTGTTGAAATATTATTTACACTTAGGGACAGTTCAGACTAAAAACGGGTCTTGTGTCAGAGGCTAAGTATTTGCTAAGTAACGTGCCAGGGCATTTTCATTAGTGAATAGTAGGATGCATGCCAGGAGGATGGCAGGTTGGCTGGAATCTCATCTGGGCACTTCCGGTTAGCATGTGTGCAGCAATCCAGGAAGAGAGCCTTCAGTGTAAGCATTAAGGCATGTCACATTAACACTCTCATAAAACACTCAGTCACAGGAATTTTAATAGAGAGGGTAGAGAGGAAGATACAAATAATGGTTGATTCACATCTATCTGCTAGTTTGTTGGAGCACAGCCTGCACTTCACAACACACAGGCAGAACATCTGCTCACCATGGATGGTAAGTCAATGGAGTTTTATAACTTTTTCTGTGCAGATTAGATTTGAAATAGTAAGATAATATAATATACAACTATAATACAATATCACCTAGAGATACATACATTTTGCAATCTAACTATTCTAGTATAAAGTTGTATACAATCTCATCCAAATCCTACTACTTATCTAAAAGGAAATATTCTACTGAGCTATAGGATGTGCAGGTGTAAGGCTAAGAACTTAAGAAGATATTTTTACTTATTTACATATTTTATCCCATAAGAAATACTGTTTATAGTTAACTAGTTTAATCTTTACTCATTTTTCATCTATATTTAACACATTTTGTGGTGTTTTATATGAGGGAATATGTGATGTACGTTGTATTTTGAAATGCCAAACATTCTACAGTTATGTTTTATTTACATGAACAAATGATCTTAGCCCAAAAAATACTTTATCTCAAAATTCAGTTCTTAAGAGCTAGTTTATGTGGATAGCAGCTTGAGATCCGGCACATGTACATTTACAAGTTCGCGTTCATATATCCATGTGAAAAATATGCATTGATATTACTGTATGGACATGTTCATGACTGTAAGTACCGTTAAGGGCTATGGCTACAAGATTCACTGTATATATTGGAATTAGATGTAATGTATATTATGAAGTACTGTAAGAGGTTAATTAGACAAACTACTAGTAAAAGGAGTAGAACACTATATATATATATATATATATATATATATATATATATTTATTTATTTTTATTTATTTTTTCCTTCAAAATATGATATACAGAATAGGACAAAACAACTTTTGCTAAGTTCATGGGCTTAGATAATACATAGTCCAGCATGAGAGGAAAATCATTTCTGACAAGTTTATGGGTTTGGTAAATTAGTAGCCTTCATAGTCCAGCGTGAGAGGATTGTTTATATAGTAGTACAGCTGGCCAAAAATTATTTTCCCACAACTGATATAGTTCTTTCCTTACTTCGGCATGGTATATGTATGTTTAACTATCGTATCATATTTTTTAAATATTAGTCAGGCTTAACATTTTTATTGAAAGAAAATATACACAGTGGATTAGTAATAGGCATATGGGTTATGATTTCAATCCAACAAGAGCAACATCTGCTTGAAGTTTATATGTATTCCCTTATGTTCATTAGAATTTTTGTAGGTATTCCTACAGTAGCTAAAAAAGGAAAACAAAAACTCTATAATGTTACCATTACCAATTGTGATCCCTGGAAAAAGAGATGTCAATGAGGGGATGAAGGAACCGTAAGGAGAAACTTCTTCATATTTCAAGAAAAAGCATTGCCATAGTTCTTATGCGTACTGCTCAAAGAAGAAAGGGATGATTGTAAAAGTTATATAGATGAGCAATGAAAGAGTAAAAGGAGTCAGATAGATTATGAAGTGGCTAAGTGCAACACTTCATAGAATAAGTGCAGACAAGGAGAAAGTTGTAATATTCTATTTCAGTATACATTTTTGTTGGTCACTGCTACAGTTCATGAGTGATGAAGTAGCCAATGTTTGCTGCTTGTTTTTCCAATTGTTTGGAGATATGAATATCTCATATTTTTATCATTAATTCTCCATACAACAATATATATATATATATATATATATATATATACTCTTTTATTTTAAGAAAAGGGTACAAACATTGTATACAATATTAAATTCAAATTGTCAAAACATACATCAGGACAATCCGATGGTAAGTGCAGTTCTACATTGGAATACCTAGGTATCTTATAATACTGGGACTAGTCACCCTACTCAACATGCATTGAAGAGACTGTATTTGAGAGATATAGGCCAGATAAGGCAGGAACTATGGGTTAGGGTAGGTGTGAACCAGGGTGTAGGAGGTGACCTGTCTCCATAAGTTGGTAATTTAGATTTTAAGGATGGCAAAGAATATTTAATATCTGATGTTTTGTATAGTAACACATAGTACTCATATTGCGTGGGTGAATGGGTATCAGGGATCCTAAAACCCTGATCAGGGGTCCGTTTCCAATAATCTCTTTCTGCTGTAGAAAGCTTGGGTGGCTGCATATTAAATCAGGGTGTAGGGCTTACAGTATAGCGAGAGTGGTATGTTTCTCCTTCACATGGTTTAGCCAGGGGTTCCATATTTTGAGGAAAGTCTCTCTATTATTGTTTTCCCATCCCGCCAACTCTTCCATGCGGCATAAGTTTTGCATTTTATCATACCACATCAAAATAGTTGGAGGGTCTGTATCTCTCTATTTCAGTGGGATGAGTAGTTTTGCTGCCGTAATGATGTAAGTGGCAAGATTGATTTTAGCTGGTCTAAATCCAGCCTCGGGTTTCCAAAGGAGAACCAAGGGGGCTGATAGTTTTAATTGAAGGGA
Organism: Bufotes viridis; assembly: GCA_033119425.1. NCBI lineage: Eukaryota > Metazoa > Chordata > Amphibia > Anura > Bufonidae > Bufotes > Bufotes viridis. Next base: position 243,510,472 of record CM065594.1, on the reverse strand, counting down.
GCACAACATATTGTTTTGAAGGTGACATTAATTTAATATACAGTGGCCTAAGAGTATTCAGTATTTTGTATCTTCTAACATGCCCAGTGAGAACCCAAGTCAGCTTTAGGAGCTACTGTAGGTCCGTGAAAGACGAACAAAACTTATTGCAATTGAGAGATGACAATGTCTTGCTATCTCTGCATTGAAATACGTTGCAGAACCCAAGAAGTGATTGTGCTCATAGGTTTCTCATAGACTTCCATTCATTGACTTAAAATCAAAGCAAGGGCGTATTTAGTCACACCATCAATTGAGATGCCAGTCTCCAGAGCTGTGTACTACATAGTATTCACACTGTATATATAGAACTACCCTTAATATGGAGACTTCAAAATTCAGTAACAGATTAAATCTATGATTGACATTGCTTAGTGGATTAGATATGACATGCCACCTCACACAATCTAATTATAGATATTATTACTGACAGTCATAAAAAGACCTGTTAAAATAGCCTGGTAAGAATATAAATAAATAATTATAGGCCATAAGATAAAAAATGCTGGGAGGCAACACAGATCATGCAATTAAGGGACAGGAATCTACAGTATGTGGCGGGAAAAAGGGGACAACTATGTGACACAGTTTTTCTTCAGCCTAAACTTCCTCCACAATCCTCCTCCTTCCATACTATTACCATACCACTGGTCATTTACCTGAGGGTGCCTTTATCCATACCACAGGTCATCGAACCTGGAGGGCTCCTACATCCATACTATAATCAAACCACAGGTCATTTACCTGGAGGGCTCCTTCATCCATACTATTATCATACCATAGGTCATCTACCTGGAGGGCTCCTTCATTCATACCATTACTATACCACTGGTGGTCATCTAATTGGAGGGCTCTACTATAGCTACCCTTACCATACCATAGGTCATACATCTAGAGGGCTCCTCAATCCATATAATTACTATACCAATAGTTGTTTACCTGGAGGGCACCTTCTACTATACCATTATCATTCCACTGGTGACGTACTACAGAAGAGGGCATGTGTATAGAAATACATACTGTAGCATACAAATTACACCCACCAATCTTCCATGCAATTTTTGGGAGGCTTGGGCACTGGTGACTTCTGTGACCATTGTTCATACTAGAACCAAGCTATATCAATTCACATCAGATTCTACCGATAAAAACATTCTCCGAATTTCTTATTTCCCCTAAATTTCCACTGGCATTGTTCCACTTTCCATAAAAATAATTTATTTATTTAAAATCTTCCCATAAACAGCGTGATGTGCATATTTCTTATATGGAGATGAAAGCTAGACAACCCTTGTACTACAGTAGTTACCTTACAAACCAACATTTTCCCTACCAGTTAGATGTCTGGATTATTCCTGGAATTGATAGATATAAAATTTGCATTTAATTTAAATCAAATTGATTGCACTGTGATAGACTAAAAGTACTGTTTTTGTATCTTCCCATTCTCATAAAGCTGTACATATGGGCATTTTCCTGAATCATATTTACCAGACAGCACTACTTGGGAGTATATATATTGGGAGCACATTAGGGAAGATGCCCATTGCGGTGCCCTGGCAGATTAAACATGTCCACTTCTCCATTAATTCCTATGGTACTGCCAGACATAACCAAGTAGAGCGTTCGGCTATCTTCGATAGTTCATAGAGTCCCATAGAGTTTGAATGGAGAACATGGTCACATGCTTGGCCTGCCACTCCACTTATAAAAGGACATGGAACCTCCTCAAGATCTGTCGCTGTGCCAGCAGCCCATTCCCCACCAATCTAACAGTTATTAATTAGTAGATAGAGATAACTTGCTCTAACTGGAATACCCCTTTAACTGGCGGTCCATATACAGTAGTGTCACTGCCAAGCTTTAGAAATTCTAAAAGGCCCTTGTGTCAAAGTTACATGATAGTATCTGCAACGGCAAACACCTAAGGAGCAATGCTCCAATCCATCAGTTTATGAACTGCTGCACATTGTGTGATAAATGAGATTTGTCATTCCTGAGTTATACACTATGCAAATCTATCTGCTGTGCTATATAAACACTATGGGGGAGATTTCTTAAACTGGTATAAGGTAGAACCTTCTTAGCTGCCCATAGCAACCAATCAGATTCCACCTTTCAATTTCCAAAGGAGATATGAAAAATGAAAGGTGGAATCTGATTGGTTGCTATGAGCAACTAAGCCAGTTCTACTTTAGACCAGTTTAATAAATCTCCCTCTATGTGCAGTTTAAAATATGTTGTTTGGTTTAAAAAACAAACCTCGTATTAAATATGCTATTAGAGAATAGAGAGGGGGTCCTACATTAAGACCCCCCTCTACTAGCCAGTATGGAAAGTGGTTATTAAGGGAGTCTATTTTTAAGGAACCCATACATCTGTGCATTATAAGCACAGCCCATTTATTTAGACTGATATCATGTAATACTTCATTTACCCGGCAATGGCGCTGCAGGGGAATTGAACAATTGCTTCTGGGTTCCCTCCAAACTTAAAGAGATATTCCAGTACAACAATAAACTTGGCCATCGAAAAGTTAAGAAAAATAGCTTATATTCAGCTTGCCAATACACTGCTGCTGCCATTCTCATGGTGCCACTGTCCCTGGTGTACTCCACTTCCTGTTGATGTCCCAACACAGCAGGAACTTGCTGGCAAGGGCGGATTGGCCATAGGCCTTACAGGGAATTTCTCGGTGGCCCAATGCCCAGAGGGCCGTCTGGGCCCTCCTCACAGCTGGCCAGTGGAAGTTTTTGGGGATGTATTTTGTGATGGACTGTGGTATTTGGCTCTCTTGGGGTGGTATAATGTGCCACAATATAGTATTGCTTGCCCTGCCTTCCTTCAATTTGGACCCAACTACAAAACGGGGTCACTTTTGGTATTTTCTTCCAGGGCCACTTTAGGGAACCCAGTCCGCCCCTGATTGCTGGGATGCCGCTTAATCAATCAGAGGTTGAGGCGGGTAATTGCTGAAGCCAGTAATTGGCTGTGAGCCATTCCCAGCTACCTTCTGCCATGTCGGGACATCAGCAGAATGTGGAGCGCAGCAGCAGCGGGGGATGGACGAGGTGATATAAGCTTGTTTATTTCCAAAAAGGGATTTCCAAAGCATCCAGCCCTATTAAAACCATGAGTAATGGGCACATTTATAAAGACTGGCATTTTAGACGCCGGTCTTAATAAAGCCCTATAGCTGGCGGTGGATCACCGGAGTTATGAACAGGCCTTTTCATCACACCGGCGGATCCAAAACCGTTTCTAAATGTAAAACAGCTTCCTAGCTGTCTTACATTTAGGCCTTTCTCTACGCCTAAAACAGGGTTAGAATATGGTAAATGAGACGGGCCTGCCTGTCCTCCCCGCCCACTTTTTTAGACCTGGCATGAGTGGGGAGAAGTCGCAATCTGCGCCTTAAAAAACGGTTAATATAAGTGTATTTCAGCTCTATAAATGAGCCCCAATGTTTTAACCAAGAACTAATTGGTGAAAAACATCCGGATGGGAAATTTGGGATCAGATATGCAGTATTTCATTAGATAATGAATTAAGTGAAATGTGTATGTGGTCAGACTACCAAATCTGTGTTTAGATAGTGGCAATGCTATGAGTATTGACGTATTGCATTGTCACGAGTATTGTCACCCAGCCTATGTGACATACTCTGCGGCTCTGTGTGACTTGTCTCTCTTCTCAGGATGTCATTGCTGTGATATCAGCTGGGTCATTAATGATAATATGCTATGTGGAGACACGAACTGGGCACGCACACATGCTACACAAAGTGAATTAACGCCTATGTAATGATACCGCAGTGTAAGCACAGGGTTCATTTATGTCATTATCTACATTAATGTTTAGTAAGTGACTTAAGAAGGTGCATAGACAATGAAGCAGCATTCCTGACATCACAAAGAAGTTCAAAGTTACCTGTCATCTTCCTCCAAAGATGAAAGACTAGTAAAAGCTTTGAGGAAAACATCATGTCTACCACAGTGCTACCTGCAATTAGGCGTTTTTTTAGTTTTCTTTAGTTTTTAGGGTAGAAAGCAAACTAATACAAGTATAAAGAGATAGAAAAGCTGTATTACATATCCATCAACCTGAGGATTTTTATATAAGAACCTGAGGTAACACTACAAAGACTTGTTGCATGCATGGCGACACCAAAGTGAGGAGAAAGTTTTCACACGGACGATTGAGCGCTCCAGCTTTACATCAAAGTTGCATTGTGATGCACACTTTTTTCATCTGAATTTTATGAATGCTATTTGCTATTGTTCCTATTCATTAGAATTTGAAGTAAAGATCAAGCTTCCAGAACCGCTTTCATCTCTGTCTCTTAGATACTTTGTCTCCAGTTCTTCATTATGATTTCTAGCCTAACCCATAATTATTGTATATATAAATTATAAAGTATGTCATCCTGATCATCTACTTTTCATAGCTCTACTAAGGTGGAAGTGTGTCCGGCAATGGATAGCATGTGGATGACATGTCAGGTCTCTTTGTGTGGTAGATGGTGTCAATGTAAAGGGGCACTTTGTGGCTGGTATTTAATTGGGAGAAAATGTTTTCGCTGGTACATTATAGGGGCACACTGTTTCTTATACTTAATGGGAGCACACTATGGCTGGTACTTTATGGGAGCCCACTGATTAACATGACGATCCATCTTCCCCTTACAAGATATGTTCTTCTGCAGTCTAGGTGGGTATTATGCACCTCTACTATCATTTATTAAGAGTGTAAGACATAACCTTTGAGTTCCTGGACCTGCTTCCTCAGGGGTGTAGTTATAGTGGAGGTGAATGCCCTGGGGCAGCAAGTAGCCACTTTGCCTTGGTAAATACTTAGGGCAAGGGCAATTGAACCGTTTCCCCAAGAGAAAGATAGCCTAGCTATGGCTCTGTGATGCCTTAAAGAGTTCCTTGGTGTCTAATAATATTTTTTACTGTAAATAGTCATTACAGTCAGGGACACGATAAGGGCAGTATAGATGGGACTATTGTAAGGGGGCAAGGCAACTAAGGGACCCAAACTTACATGTGGGCTACCATCCACTTGCCTTCTACTAATATAAATGCCCAATTATATAAATGCCCTAATATAGAGCCCAATTAGAACTTTTTCCCCCTTCCCCATTAAATATATGGTACCTCATTGACCACTTGTTACTATTGTGTTGCAGGTAGTAAAGTAGTAGTATTAGGTTATTTTTATGTTTTTTTCTGCTATATTTATTGGCTGTCACGGTGTCTATATAGGTGTTACAGCACAGTGGAGCATCTATATACACCTGACCCCACTGTGTTGTACAACAGTATACAGCTGCTTGCAGCATCAATAAGATTAGAAAGTCTTTAAAGAGTCATGTTGGGAGTAAAAAATATTAAAAATGCGGATTGGGCCTTGGCCTCACTAGATGCGGCCAAAGCATTTGACTCTATTGAGTGGTCTTACTTGCTCAGCTGCCTCCGAGGGTTTGGGTTCGGTACCCAATTCCTCAGATGGATAAACATACTGTACAGCAGCCCAACTAGCAGACTATTGGTAAATGGAGAACTGTCCAAAAGGTTCCCCCACATAGAGGAATGAGGCAGGGATGCCACTTATCGCCACTTCTATTCGCGCTAGCTGTGGAGACTTTAGCTGCCAATATGAGGAATAGCAATGATATAACCGGTGTGACCTTGGGTGAGAGAGAGGTTTGCATTGGTTTATACGCTGATGATATGATCTTATACCTGTCCTCACCCAAAATGTCCCTTAGCAGTGCAGTGGCCCTGATTGATGAGTTTGGCAATTATTCAGGCCTCAGAATTAACTGGGAGAAGTCAGTATATATGCCCCTGGGCAGGACAGACTAGACGGGTCCATCTCATGTTGGTCAGCTAAAGGTAGTAGACTCCTTTAAATATTTAGGAGTACAGATTACTAAGAGGCATTCTCAGGCTCCTGCCCTTAACATCCTTCCCTTAATTAAACACATTAGGAACAAATTTAAACTGGAGACCATTACCCATCTCAGTTGCGGGCAGTATCAATCTGATCAAAATGATCATCGTCCCTAAGGTTTTGTACACAGTCCAGAACTCAGAAATTCAAATACCTAAAAGAAATTTTAAACAACTGAACCCCCTGACTAGAGTCTTTATCTGGGGCAGATCATGATCTAAGCTTAGCTTGGATACCCTAATGCGTCCAAAAACTGAGGCCGGCATTGCTTTACCGGATTACTTCACATACTACCTAACCGGTCAACTACGACTTATTCACACATGGTTCACAACAGATGACCTGCCGACTTCAGAGTATTTTTTGAAACTTTACTTACCATGCAAAAGCTTATGGTAAATTTTGGAGGAACCCCCTAGGTTTCACAGGCCGATGCTGCCATTACATAAACTAGCTCAGACAATTTAGAGAGGGGCTAAAACGGTATCTCAATTCTCGGAGGTGGCCTCAGATTTACCACTATGGGATAATCAATCATTGCCAAATATGCAAAGAGTGATGGGAGCGGACAAGTGGAAACAGGAAGGGGCAAAAACACTTGGGGATATATACGACCAAGAAGGAATAATGTCATTTGCGGATTTGTCACAAAAATATAACATCCCTCGTACCCACTTCTTCTCCTATCTACAACTCAGGACTGCCATACAGAGTAAATTCCCAAATAACAGTGCCAGAATTTCTAAATACCCACTCATCAGAGTTGTCAAAACCCGAGGCCCCAGGGGACTGGTATCAGCCATATACTCGCACTTGAGACACAAGAAGGTCAGTGCAAATCCCCCTCAGCTAGAAATGGAAAAAGACAGATACCGTACCAACACTCACGGACGAATCCATAAAGAGTTTATTGAAATCACATACACAATTGTCATCAGCAGCCACAATAAACTAATACAGTTGTATATTCTTCACCAGACCTATCTTACACCTATAAGAATGTATAGAATGGGCAGGGTATCCTCCACGGCATGCCCACGAGACTTGGAGGCAGATTTCTGGCTTATGATATGGAGTTGTAATCCGATAGCTAAATTCTGGAAAGAGGAGACTGATTTCCTCTCCGATATGTTGCCAATGCAGGTGGCCCACAATCCTGAGGATTGCCTGCTGGGGATAGTGGATGGAGATAACTGGGATCACTGCATAATGATTTTCCTGATAGAATCACTATTTATGGCACAAAATGTATCACATTGAGATGGTACAGCCCCAATACACCGAATCTGGCCATGTGGAGATTACAAATAAACCAAATTCTACCATACATAGTGCTGGTGTTTAAACATCGTAACAAACCACAAAAATGTGATAAAATTTGGGGCCTCTGGTGTGGATCCCCACATACCATGTGTTCGACCTTGAGACTGAGACAAGAATTGTCATCAACTCTAGGGAACATGGCTCTGCCTATTTAGAGAGGATGCAGAATAATATTGTGTTTAGATATCCCAGTAAAGTTACAGGGGGTGAGTGACGCTGCAGTGGCTCATTAAAGTAGTAGAGAACAGGTGTGGAGCAACATTGTTAACAATGTATTAACATCATATGTAACTGTTAAAGGTTCAGCAGTTTCTATGCAATGAGATATACAATATGGGAAGTTGACAAGACCTCTGTAACTTAATGTGCAATGTATTATGTATTAGGAGTGTGTATGGTTGATACTATGTTATTCTTATCAATAAAAGAGTTAAAAAAAATATTAAAAATGAATATCACAGACTTAAAGGGGTTGAGTCACAAAGCATAGTCTACATTCATTAAATTCACCAGCCCCAGCAAATTGTATGTAATTAAAAAAGTTAGAATAGCTAGTGAGCTATTCAATAAAATGTATCTGTATAGCGCCACCTGCTGTTTGTTCTTTTTCCTTATTGGCACGTGCTCAGTTTAAAGCTTGAAATGCTACAAACCATATGTTCTGTTAGAAGCTGTGGAAGTTACAGGGAGAGATCTGCAGCAGAAAGGACACACACCCCTGAGCTGCCAGGCTGAAGATAATTTAGTAGAGCAATTGGAGCAGTGAATGGGGAGATCTCTGGATCCATGTGAGGTACAGGGCTGGTTCTAGCTTTGTTAGAAAGGTATTGTTATGCACTATATACTGTAGTGTCTGATTTTATTCTTTTTACATCAATCATGGCATAACCCCTTTAAATAGTGATCTCTTCCTCCCAATGTGACTGTGCTATGGCTCAAGCATTGTTAGTCTTTCATCTTTTACTTGTAATGACGTTTTCATTTTATTCCATGCAGAATCTAACAAGAAAGCGCATCACACTGACATGTATAACAGCTCCGAGCTGATACTGAGAAGGGGACAATCATGCAGAATAACACTGGAGTTTAACAAACCTCTGACAGACTGGCAAAGTATAGTGTTCACTGCACAAACAGGTAATCATCCTCTACCAGGTCATAATATCCACTTACCGTATCCTAATCCAATATTGGAATAAGCTTGAAATAGGTAGTCCTATTAGAAAACGCTATACACTGGATAGGGAAGAGTCTAAACTCTTGCCGATCATAAAAGCGGGGGCCCTGTGTTGCCCCCATTTGAATGGAATGGTGGTCACACAGGCGCGCTGTGACTTCATTTAATTGTATGGGACTGCCAGAGGTAGCCAAGAGATTGTACTTGAATATCTCCAACAGTCCTAATGAGTTGAATGGGGAGGCAGTGCACAATGTGTTACCGCTACTCTAAATGGGGGACCATTTGTGGTGATCGGCGGAGGCCTCAGGGGTTAGACCCCCACAAATCTGACACTTATTTCAGATCCTGTGGATAGAGAACAAGTGTTTGCAATGAGGTAATCCCTTTAATCTTAGTTCAACTTTGCATGGCTTAAAATATGAACAGTGGGAATCTTGGCCCAGGAATTTAAAAATTCGGGAAAATGTAAGTTTAAAGGAAATTTCTAATTGACAAAACCCATTTTCAGTCCCTTCATCACAACCAAAATCCAGTGTAGTTGCAAAGAGCATCCTTCTCTATCTCTCAGATGGACCCGGCACATCCACATATTATACAGACAGCTCATTAATTTCAGTCGGTAATATGTAATTCTTCTGTTCTACTGTGGTGGCGCTGCCTCAGTGAACACTTGTCAAGAGTTTCCTGAAAAGATTACAGCTGATCGCTGGGTTGTCCCAGCAGCAGGAAACCGTTTGATCAGCTTATTTTCAGGGTATGAGAGGGAGATCTAATAAAAAGAATTGTTCAAAGATTACAGTCCCTTTGAGGAAACACTAAACATAGAAAAGGAACAAGAAAAAATTAACATGCCAAAAATTTCTCCCTTCCTGTCCTTATTCCCTTGATACATTTTTATCTCATATTACAATTTAAACTAAGAAAAATATAAAGAGATCCTCTCTCTGTGTCTCGGAGATCAACTATTTCCTCCAACTCCTCCTCACTGTGTTTGGCCAATTGATGAGCGGCAGGGGCAATATTCGAATTCGCGATATTTCGCGAATATTTGGGCGAATATTCGCCATATATTCAAAAATTCACGAATTCGTAAACTCCAGCCATTACTTTCTTGATTACGAAAATTCGCATAGGTATCTTTTAAATACCAGTTTATGCAAATGTTTATGCAAATTTTATGCAAATTCTAATATGCAAATTTTAGCAACCTAGAAAATATTGACATTATTTTCTTGATTGCGAAAATTTGCATGTAAAAATTTGAATCAAAATTCGCATAAACTGGTATTTAAAAAAAGCGAATGTTCGCGATTACGAATATATTTTGCAATATTCTAAATATTCGCGAATTCTCGAAGTGCCGATATTCACGATTAAAATTCGCAATTCGAAAATTCGTGATCAACACTATTGGCTATATGACAAGTGTCTGCAGCAGGAACCTCTTTCCTCTGTCGAGGCTGCGGCAGGACAAAAAAAATTGTGAGGTCCCACCCCTTGGATTATCCCTGCATCTCTGAGCCAATGATCAGCAGAAGATGAGTGAGCTACTTACATATTTCTACAAGGTTTAGTGTTTTGTTTTTTTAGCTTTAAGAAAACCAAGGACTTAAGAAATTCCTAATTTAGAGGCCTAGTCCTGTCAGTCTGCTGCTTCTACTGTAGCTTTAGGCAGGGGTGCACCTAGCCTTTCTGCTGCCCGAGGCGAAAACTGAAACGGCGCCTCCCCCCCCTGCCCATTTCATAAGCTTACCCCTTTGCCACAATGAAAGCGCTCATTGCCCATGGCCCTTCCGCTACCCCTACCGGGTGCTGCCTGAGGCGATTGCTTCAACTTGCCTCATTGGTGTTGCACCCCTGGTTTTAGGCAGAATTTTGGAGCAGTAGTATCTTTCGCTTACTAAAAAAAAAGTAGAGACACATTTGCAAACATCCTTCATTTTCTCAATGTGTTTTGTGCTCTCAGTTTCTAGACTTTACTATTATGGTTGTAATATATGCCTTATTACATTTATGTGTCTGTTTTGGTGTCGTGAAGGTCCTAAGAACTCAGGATATCACAACACAAATATACAATTTGCCCTGTCGAGCTCATGGACCAGTGGGATGTGGAGTGCCGTTCTGGAGTCAAGCCCTGGGAATTCTCTACGTATTATCATGTCCAGCCCAGCAAACGCCATCATCGGAAGATACGACCTCAGTGTCCAGATATCCGCCATGGGACAAACTTCCACATACTCACTTGGGAAATTTATTCTGCTTTTCAACCCATGGTGTCTAGGTAATATTAATGCACTTTAATGACCTGAGCACAGTAAACAGAATACATGGATATATAGGACAACAGTTTGACTGAACAAATGTTAGACTATTCTTTTTCTCTGTTGGATGAGTCAGGTTAGGATACTGTTCTTTTGCAGAGGAAGCTAAAAGATCAATAAACCTTAAGTGAAAAGCAAAAGTGAATGGATACCTTGGTGAGCAACAATGGGGAGATTAACAAATTAAAATGTGCCAGCATGTTGTCACAATTTGTGCAAAAATAAAATGGTGAACTTGCTTTGTACAACATCAATTAAGTGTTTCAGAAACTTTCTTAGGTCTTCTGAGTAGGGAAGGGAGTTTATGGGGTGGCTTAGCGGGAAAGACGAGTGGCTTGTTGGAAGGGGGCAAAACAAGTTGCCAAAAACGTAGGGTCCTTTTACATAGGCCAATTATCAGGGAAAAGTGATTGTAGAAATGCTTGTTCTCAATAATTGGATTGATAGATATCACCTCTATATGAATATAATACAGGATCCACCATTCCCAATAGGTGACATACCTCTGCACAGGTCACAGAGCATGCCTACAAAACTCTCCCATAGAAGTCAATGAGTCAGCTCATGTCCATTGTATCTATGACCCATGGTGACTGCTGTAAATCAGATCTCTAAATGCTATGAACAACTAGGCAGGCAAGATGGCCACCTCAGTAATCATGTTCAGGAAATAGAATTAAAAAAATCTTCAGCTAGAAACTAAAAACAGATTGGTAAAAAGGATATCTAAGATACAGTATGTGTCGCTATTTGGTATTAACTGACAGAAAAAATATCTTGGTAACACATTGCCAATACCATTCAATTGCCTAATGTGTATGGGATGTACAGATTTTTTCCAATGGTGAAAGTAGAGTCAGGCTTGTTAAAATCTGACAAATCCATTTGCTCTCGCTGGAGATAAGTCGCCCCAGAGATTTCTGGCAGAGTTACGCCCCTCTCCTCTTTTTAGAACACAAGCACACTTTACTGGACTGACTGTCTTCTCCCAAATAGAAGGTACAAAAACGATTCTTGTGGATAATGGAGCAAACATTCTATTGGACTTTCTATCAGTAATCCCATTAACGGACACTACTGTAAGGCTAACTTCACACTTGCAGAAAATACATGCGGAAGGCTTTTCTTGCAGAGAATAGCCTGCCGATGCTTCTGACCCTTCATTGTTCATAGCTGCATGTCAAATAGAAGAAGTGACGTACCTTCTATGGAGGCAAACCACACAACTGCTATGGGGCTTCAGATCAGGATGCACATCCTTGGCAGTCATTCTAAATCTCAAATACTCGATGTACGAGACCATTATATTTAGTGGGGGGGTCTCAGTGGTAGGCCAAAGTACAAGCTGGAAGGGGTCTGATGTAGATCCTTATTTTCACATCTGTTAATTTTCTTTACAGATGATGAAGTTTACTTGGCCAGTGAAGAAGAGAGAAAAGAATATGTTCTCAACGATCATGGTATCATTTTCATGGGGAATGGCAAATATATTTCTGGCATTGGTTGGAACTATGGTCAGGTAAGTAACCAAGACAATATGACATATATATATATATATATATATAGAGAGAGAGAGAGAGAGAGAGAGAGAGAGATATGGCTCCTAGACCCTTTTACAAAATGTACATTAATGATACAAATTAAATGATCTCCATTCTCTATGTTGGTACACGAACACAGGGCTGACTCCAAGTTTATATTTGGAAAATAGAAGTTTGTTCAGCACTCCGATAAGATCTATCGTCTGTGTTTCTGGTGGACAACCAAACTTAGTCATAGCAGTCTATGACTAAGCTATGACCATGGGTGGTTGTCCACCAGAGGCGTGTCAGAGAAATTGATTTTAAACTTTTCTACATGTTTCAAGACTAAATAAAGTTCGATGGATCTTATGTAAGTGCTGAACAAACTTCTATTTTCCACAAAATGTACATTCCCTAACCACCAAAAATGTTGCAAATATATCAATATTAACAGCACCGCTCTCCTCTGTAAATGCCCCCGATATTGGGCTTTGGGCGCAATAGTGACTGATTAAATCCAAGTAGCATGATTAACATGATTAATAGTGTTGAACAAATCAAAGTTGACAAAGTGGACTTTGATCCAAATTTCTGTGAAAATTCAGTTCGCCACAAAGCTGAATTTCCTTATGCTTGAAAGTAACTAATCAATTTTCTGTAAAATGGTGGTAAAACAAAAAAAATTCATAATCACCTCATCCATTTACACGTGAAGAGTCATCCGTCAAGATCACAAGTGAAATATCATGCACGGTGATGTATGATGTCACCACGCAGGCCAGCGTGATGACATCATCACACAACGCGCGAGATTTCGCACTGGATCTTCAAGCTAGTTGGCCACAGCGGGCTCTTTGCGTTCAAATGGATAAGATGATTATTTTTAATGTTTTTGTTTTGTTTTAAACTGATTAACCCCTGACAGCCCTTAATGGTCATCTCATTGATCGCTGCATCCGAGGGGTTCAATGAAGGGGGCGGCGCAATCGTCGTTCTCCATCATTGCTCCCGCTACTTACAAAGAAATGTGCTTCATAACGAGTAATTCATCACAAAGTGAATTTCTTTGTGAAATTCGGCGAAGCAGCAGAATCTAAGTTTTGAGAACTTTGCTCATCTCTAATGAGTAACATGATTTGTAGTAATCTACTTATACTCCTTTTCTAGTTCGAAAACAATATTCTTAACATCTGCTTGAACATCCTGGACAGAAGCCTAAATTATCAGAAAGACCCTGCAGCTGACCACTCCCAGAGGCACAGTCCTATCTATGTGGGCAGGGTTGTCAGCGCAATGGTAAGTAAAGGTCATCACTTAATGATTGACTTAGTGTCCACAGATCAGCAGCAGAACCACAGTGGCGAATTCCACATCTTGATGGCAAATTTTCCAAGGATAAAATGGAATCTTCTTACAATGTAACAGAAAACTGGTATCACATTATCACGTACACCCATAGTATGACTTCAATCATCTGTCTACAATATGTTATACTTTATTGTTTTCTGAGGTCATAGCTGATTCATAGGGTCAGGCCAAAGATAATAGAGCTCCCATAATGATATGAATATCCTTTTCATGCCTGACAGAATTAGAGGCAATTTCATAACATTTGCATGCACAGTCTGTTGTAATTGACCACATTAGACGAACTCATACACTGTGACTGGTATGATTACTGTTTGGTATGTAGACAATCATTTTTTTTTTTTGTTATGATGGGATTTATGGGTGTTATAAAAAAATCATTTCCAGTTGTAGTAAAATTGATTTATGCAAGTGGAAAGTCTAAGGCCCCTTGCAGACGAAGCGTGCCGGATTCAGTCCAGATGTGTTGCGGGCGGGTTCAGGGAAAACCCGTACGCAATTTGTCTGCGATTGCATTGCATTGTTCAGTTTTTCCGCGCAAGTGTAAAGCGCTTTAATGTGCGTTTTGCATGCGCATGATAAAAACTAAATGTTGGAACCCGGACTTCTTCACTGAAGTTCGGGTTTGGGTTCGGTGTTCTGTAGATTTTATCATTTTCCATTATAACATTGTTATAATGGAAAATAATAGCATTCTTTAATACAGAATGCTAAGTAAAATGTCCATTGAGGGTTAAAAAATAATAAAAAATTACTCACCTCATCCACTTGATCGATCAGCTGTTATCGTCTTCTTTCTTCTTCTTGCAGGACCTGCATTGAAGAAAGCGATTATTTTCCATTATAACCATATTATTATAGAAAATAATAAAGTAAATGGACTTTAATGGGGTCCCGGGCTCCTCTATTTATTAACATCATCTCCTTAGCAACCATCTGTGAAAATCGCATTGCATCCGCACTTGCTGCGATTTTCACGCAGCCCCATTCATTTCTATGGGGTATGCATTGCGTGAAGAACGCAGAATATAGAACATGCTGCGATTTTCACGCAACGCACAAGTGATGCGTTTTTTTATTTTTTTTTACGTTTTACACAATAAAAACTTTTTTAGAAAAAAAAATCAGTCTTGTGTGAGGGCTTTTTTTGCAGGGCGAGGTGATGTTTTTATTGCTACCTAAAAAAAAATTGTATGGCGCAATGTTTATTTTTTTTTTTAGGGCCTTCACCTGATGGGGTAGATTATATGATATTATTTTAGATCTGGTCATTGCGGATGCGGTAATATCAAATATGTCTATTTTTTTCTTCTATTTTTAACATTTCTTAATTAACGGATTTTGTGGATTTTTTTCAAAACTATTTTTTTTAATATTTTTTATTTTTTTTGCAATTTGTGCCCCCCATAAGGTCATACAAGACATCTGAGGGACATTTAACTTCTTTTTTTTTTTTACTACTGATTTCTCATGTAACTGGGGCTGGCAAAGTAGCCAGAGAGGCTGTACCCCCAGAGAGGCTGTACAGCATAATACTATACTGTCCAGCCTAAGTGCAGAGCTGATCGTGATCTATGGAAAGCCCATCAGCTTCTGCACTCCCCCGGCCCCGATGGTCACATGACCACCGGTCCAGGACAGGAAGCGCTGTGTATACTGCTATCCAGGAGGCAGGGACACCCAGGAACGGTCCCTGCCTTCTTTCTGGGGTATCCTGCTGCCACTGACAGCGCCCCACGCTCAGCAATTTTTTATAACGTCCATTCAGAGATAAACCCGACCGCCTAGGAGGTTTATAGTCAATGGGCGTTTGGGAAGTGGTTAAAGAAGTTATGCCATGATGTAAAAAATTAAATTCAGACACCAGATAGTGCACGACAATCTCTAATAAACCTACAACCAGCCCTGTATCTCAGAAGATATCGCAGGTGAAAGTTTGAAGATTTAAACTGAGCATGTGTGACTAGTGTTGAGCGCGAATATTCGAATTGTGAATTTTAATTGCGAATATCGCAACTTCGAGAATAAGTGATTATTTAGACTATAGGGCTATATATTCGTATTCACGAATAGTGCTGATCGCGAATATTCTAATCACGAATTTATCGCGAATATCGGCACTTAGCAACATCCCTAGCAACCAATAGGAAAGTTGCCTACCCCTTAACCCCTTAACTTTTATCGCAAATATATTACATTGCCGATTTTGCAATCAAGTAAAAATTTACTGGAGATCACGATATCTCTAATATGGCAAATATTCGGCCAAAAATTCTCGAAATATTGCGAATTTGAATATTGCCTATGCCGCTCATCACTGTGTGTGACCACTTCAGTGAGGTAGACAGAGAAATAAGGAAAAGAGCAAACAGCAGGTGGCGCTATACATTTTATTGAATAACTCAGTAGCTATAATACATTTTTAGTTATGTGCAATTACAAAAGTATTCAGATCCAGGTGCTGGTTTGAAAAATGTATAATATTTTTAGTGGGACAACCCCTTTAAAAGGGTTGTGCAGAATATTACTATCGAAGGTCTATCCTGAGGATAGGTGCACTGGAACTACTGTACCACCCATTGTGTAGTGGACAGAGGTGGTTTTTGCAGCTCATATTTACTTCAAAGCGCTGCAGTTACCAGCTCCGTCCACTAAATACTGGATGGAGCTGTGTAGTTCTAGAGCAGGCATGCTCAACCTGCGGCCCTCCAGCTGTTGTAAAACTACAACTCCCACGATGCCATTCTGTAAGATGATAGCTGTAGGCTGTGAGGGAATGATGGGAGTTGTAGTTTCGCAGCAGCTGGAGGGCCGCAGGTTGAGCATGCCTGTTAGCCACCCCTAAGGCAACTGACTGGCAGGGGTGCAGGGTGTCGGGCTGAGGATAGGCCATCGATAGTAAAATCCTGGACAAATCCTTTAAACCATATAATTAATCCCACAACATGAATCCTGGCCCTCACCCAAGTCAAATTTACTAAGCTTTATTTACAGAGGCTGACAAACAGCAGGTTAAGACATGTCCTTACTAGCTCTTGATGCACGGTGAATTTGACTTGGGTGAGCGCCACATCCATTTCTTGTTGTGGATTTGTTGTGCACTGAATATCGTACTCTGAGCACCATGTGGGGTATTGAGGGTCCTGTGTGATGTCGAGATGTATCTCTAAAGCAGTGCTGATTTATTAATCCACGTGTGATTATGTAAAAAGTGAAAGATGTTGTCACAAGAGTTACAAAAAGAAAGAGAGGAGCACAGCAATGGTAGAAGGGTCCCCTGACTCAGCATCCCTCAAACCTGTACCCTGAGTTTTGATGAAACAAGTAAGGATCCTTTATTCAGACACATGCAACGTTTCAGCTCAACTCAGTGGGACCTTTATCAAGTTTTCCAAGGTTTTCAACTTTTTCCTTTCTGTCATCTTTTCATATAGAAGAAGAATAGCTAAAGTCTTACATCATGCTAAATTTGGAAGGACAAGCATTCTTTTTCAAAGATGCCCAATAGATCACTGTTTTTACAGCAAGCCATCCCAACTGCTGAAATCCCAGGCTGTCACAACTGCTGGGGAAATGTTATAAATTATTTCAAGTCAGTGAATGGGGGCCACATAATACATGGCTGCACCAAGCACACAAGACTAGGTTCTCTACTCAAGACATTCCGCTCTCTGATGCCCATATACCCCAATGGTGCATGTACAAGGATCGTCCAGTTGAGACAACCCCTTTAAGTTACTCCTGTCATGTGATGGCTTAGTTTTCTGATTTTGCTGTATGTGGAGTTCCAAGTTTAGACTCAAGTCTCAATTCCTTATTATCATCAATTCCTTTTCATCATCATCTTTGCCATTTAACTTAAAGGTGCTCATATTTATAAGAATAAAGTCAGCTGAACCTGCTGATCTCTGCTGGAATGGGTGACTGTTGTATGTGTATGGGCATGTTCTGACTCTTCTCTGACAGATGGCTTCAGGGAAAAGAAGAATTGGTGTGTTGAATTTCAGCGGCCAATTCTTTTGTTCTCAAGGAAGGTAAGCCAACGTCTGAAGTGTCTGGCAGCAGCTTCATCCCCTCTCCCCAGTGAGAACACATGCATGCTTGACCGATCTGATCACATATGTGTATAGAGAAGCTGGGAAAAATAGCTGTCGGCCAAAGAGGTGCTCTTTTGATAGTTATTGAAGATACAGGGGCACATTGAAGAACCTCTGTCACCATGATCAAGCCTAGTATACCATGCACATTGCCTGGTAGGGTTGATCATGCTGATTAAAATGATACTTTTTATCTTTGTTGGTCGCAGAATTGTGGAGATATGAAGATTTTTATCTTTATGCAAATCAGGCAGTTGAAGCACCAAGGAGCAAGCTGTAGGGCTTCTAGCACTGATACAGCTAAGCCCTTAATACTCAGTACACTCTCCTCTCCCCTTTGAGTGATGGGGCTATAATAGCCCTGTCTAATGGTGTCTGCGCTGTGACTGTCTAATAATCCTTGGTGGTCCAGTGTTAATATGAGGGACTCATTAGCGTCAGTGGGTTTAATTCCCATAGGAATGCATGATTTTGATAATGTGCTGTGACCTACATGTATGCAATCATTGGTGGCAGAGGGGAAGAAGGAGAGAATATTTACCATTTCATCCTGCCGGAAGCTGCCCTCCTCAGCTGTGTCTGAAGCCACCGGCAACTTTAGTTCACCCAGAAGTGGAGGTGCTGGTGGCTTCAAACATAGCAGAGGAGCACAGCTGCGAGAACAATGGAAGTATTTTCTCCTTCCTCCCTCTGCTGAGGCTCTGCTGCCCCAAATAATGGCATACATATAATCACAGCAAATTATTCCTAGGGGAATCTATGATTTTAATAAAAACACTGACACCAGTGACTCCCGAACATATTAACGCTCGGACCTCCAATGATTATTTGTGAGTCACAGTACAGACACAAGAAAACAGGGCTAGGAAAGGGGAGTGTAACAAGCATTAGATGCATAGCTGTAGTGGTGCTCAAAGCTCTACAGCCTGTCTCTTGGTGCTCAAATTGCTTAATTAGCATAAAGATAAAAATCTTCATATCTCCACACTGCTGCAACCTAGGAAGATAAATAAGGTAGTTAACATGATCAACCCTGCCAGGCTGCATGCCTGGTTTAATAGGGTTGATCATGTTGACAGAGGTTCTGTAAGCCAATATGCAAATGTCTCTCGCACTGGACTGCTGTGATCTGGGACACTGATTAGTACAATTGGAGAATATCCAATATACTGAAGAACTGTATAGTAGAATTTATTATCTGCTGGGATGTTTCTAAGTCTGCCTTGCTCTGAATGTTTCTGTTCTATGACATGTCCCAGATAAACAGTAATGACGACTATGGTGTTCTCGAAGGAAAGTGGGAAAAGGATTTTTCAGATGGTGTTGATCCAAACAGCTGGAATGGAAGCGTTGAAATTCTTTGGAAATGGTACAATGACAACTATAAGCCAGTGAAGTATGGCCAGTGCTGGGTTTTTGCAGCAGTCATGTGCACAGGTAAATAATTTTACAGTAGAGATTTTAAAAATATAAAAATCTCAGATTTCTTCACAATAGCCCTGTAATCTTTAACATCATCCAGTCTAGAGAAACCAGTCATTGGATACCCACTCTGGTATCATAGAACCATTTCATAGCTGCTATGAGATAGCACAGATTAATCAGCTCACCGATGTCATCACTTTTCCTGAAAGTCTAGTGCAAGGACCACATTTTGGAGCTTAAATATGAAATACTCTGACTGCCAAACATTGCAATGGTTGTCTGTGTAAGTCTGTATAGATGCCCAGTGATAGATACTTCAAACTGAGTAACTAATTGAAAGAAGTTGTCTAGAATTAGAAAAATATATTCTTATTTTCTTCCAGAAACGGCACCACGCTTGTCCATAAGGATGTTACTTGTCTTGCAACTTGTTCTCATTCCAAAAATGGGACTGAACAGCAATACTGAACGCAGTCAATAAAAAAGTGACAATGTTTGTAGGAAAAACATCTGACCTCTTTTCCAATCTTGGACAATTCCTTTAAACAGATTCATAGTTTAATTCATAGATGTGCATGCAAGTTGCTAAACATAGCCGCAATATCTCAGAAATTATAAAATTTTGGAGGTGACATGTTTCCTCCTTACCTTTCTCTTCCATACCATTGACTTATTGTTTTTCTACTCCACCTTCTACAACTATATCATTTCTTGCTGTTTTCTTCCAGTCTTCAGGTGTCTTGGCATTCCAACCAGGGTCATCACAAATTTCAACTCTGCCCATAACACTGATGGAAACATGGCTATTGACATGCACTATGACACAGAAGGAAAATTTCTGGAGATCTCCAATGACAGTATCTGGTATGTATTCACACTTAGCTTAATGGGTCCCTTTCTTTATTATAGGGTATGTACTGGATATGCTACGGATTGTCCTCAGGGCATTTGCATGCAGCAAATCCACTCATTTTACAAAATATAAGTGGTGAGATTTTAAGAAATCTCATCTACACGCTGCAAAAAGTTCACATTAATTGCAATGTAGGAGGTGAAATCCACAGCAAATACGCACCAAAAATCACATGGACATTTGGTGCAAATTTTTCTGCATAAATGCAGCAAACCCACACTGGAAATTCCACTGTGGAAGCCTGCCTCATGTGGCCATACCCTTAGGGCTCTTTCACACGAGCGGATGCATTGCATGGAGTCCGCTGTGTGAAAGAGTGCCAGACTCCGCTCCGGACAACAGAGACATATAGCATTAACATGGTGAATAATGCTCTTTGCCTCTCTGTGATCTTATTACTACAAAATCACGGTGATAACTTTATCTCACTATGATTTTGTAGTACAAAGGTCACAGTGAGGCAGAGAGCATTATCAATCATGTTAATGCTCTGTGTCTCTGCTGTCCCAGTGGAGGCTTGGCACTCTTTCATGCAGTGGATTCCACGCACGGCATCCGCTCATGTGAAAGAGACCTTAGGCTGTCTCATACAGGCAAAAACAACACATTCCACACCAAGTTTGTGGCAAGATTCAGTTTTTGACTTCAAAATACCCCTACAGCAGTGTCTACATACACATTTCCCTGAAAGTATAAGGGAAGAAAAGTTTGTCAACCTGTTTTTGAAAGGTTAACAAGGAAATCATTCATACTGAGCTTCTGCTTGTAAAATACATTTTGTTGCAAGACTGATCACCGTTTAATGTATGTTCAGTCCTAATGCAGGAATTTCCACGTCTGGAATGAATCCTGGTTTATGAGGCGAGACCTCGGTCTTTATTATAGTGGGTGGCAGGTACTTGATTCAACTCCTCAAGAACAAAGTCAAGGTAAAGAATCTTTTAAAGTTCATATAAATAACTATTGATTGTACCTTGCAGCCTGGGAGACGATGTCAATTCGCATTGGGACTGGTGGGTTCCAATGGAATCTCTAACTGCAACATGGGGGATCTATAGGATTGTAATCAGATTCTTAGGCTTTTGCCATTCCTTCATTAGTTCCAATATTTTTGACTGCAAGACTTAGCATAATCTGCAGTGATAATCTAGTCATCAATATGCTGGAATCCAGATGGAAACCTCAAAAAAATCTTAAGTCAATGGGGTCCATCAAGATTCATTCTTGCATAGCCACCATGGCTATGTTATAAACTAATGTTGAAACATTATGAATGAAACTGTTTGGATGAACAGAGACTTTCAAGATGTTAGTTCCTCCTATGCTGTCCTACTAAGGGTACTTGCTGATATTTGTTGACCAAATGAATTTCTTTCTCACAGGCACTTATCGTTGTGGACCCACTTCAGTAATTGCTGTCAAAGAAGGAGATTTGCATGTTGGTTACTGACACCCCTTTGTGTTTTCTGAAGTGAATGCAGATCGTATTACCTGGGTTATGCATGAAGATGGCAGCAAGGAGAAAGCCTATAATGATAACAAGTACATTGGCCAAAACATCAGCACCAAGGCCGTGGGTAGTGATTCCCGTGTGGATGTAACAAACAGCTACAAATATCCAGAAGGTAAGAACAACTTTGAATGTTTTTTTTATTTTTTTATTTGTTAATGTTGGGTTTTCAGACTTTTATACACTGATGATCTATCGTCAGGTCATTAGTATTTGATCAGCAGGGATCCAACACCCCGGACCCCCACTGGTCAGCTGTTTCAGGAGACCACAGTGCTCCTCACAGCTCATTAAGCACAGTGGGGTACAATGTATAGATGCTGTGAATGGGACTTGAATGGGACTGAGCTGCACCTAGGCCACATGACCGATAAACGTGATAAATCACTGGCTGAGTGCTGTGGCCTTCCTAAACGGCTGAACGGTGGGGGTCCCAGGTATCAGAATCCCACCGATCAGATACTGATGACCTATTCAGAGGATAGGTCATCAGTATAAAAAAGGTTGTAAAACTCCTTTAGGGTGGTTAAATCAATAATTTCCCCAGATTCTCCTATGCATAGCAATAGCAGATTGTTCATTGGCCAAATATTATCATATAGCCAGTTTGGGTCTCAATTAGAAACTTAAAGGGATTGTCCATCTTGCCAAAACATTTATCAGATGGTATTTGCCCATAATAAGCACAGGATGTCCTTCTGGTGTGACCTGCAGAAATTTGCAATGCTCTTCATGGCAACTTGGCAGCAGGTGTTCAGTTTACCTGCAGTGCCACCTCAGGTGAAAGGGAAGAATTGCACAGTCCCAATTCAAATCAATGGACTGTCTATTTCTATGTAATGCACAGAGCTAGTTAGTTTGGCTAGGAATATTTTTTAGCCATTCTAATCTCTGGCTAATAGATGAGAATAATTCCATGGCATTTCCCCTACCATCACTGGATACTGGACTCAAAACAAATCATTTGCTTAGTTAAAGGCTATAGATACCTTTGGAGGCATTTTTTATTATTGCGTTCTAAGTCATTTATCCAATTCGTACTCTTTAAATTTAGCAGACTGCTGCTTCTTCTCACTGAATCTCATCAGAGAGCTGCTCTGATGGCTTGATCTGTAGCCCTTATCTCTGCTTTCATAGCAGCTCATAAACCCTCATTTAAGCTTAAGTCTTATCAAACTGATAAGAATTTAGCTTGAACAAGTGTTTATAAGCTGTCTGGAGTGAAAAAGGATACAGACTGAGCTGTCAGGGTTTCTCTCCAATGGGGTTCAGTGAGAAACAGAGGAAGTGAAAACTGGAAGCTGTGCAGGACAAACTGTTGAAAAAGAAGACCAATTGGAAAATGAATGTTAGAACAAAATAAGTAGAATGCAATAATAAAAAAAAATACCCCCAAAGGTGACCATAGTTTGACTAGAGTGTCTGTTTGAGGAAATCCGTTTAGGTTGAAGCCACATGGTGGCTGCACTAACATGGTTGTGATGTGGCCAAAACAGCAGCATGTGAGCACTGTGTTTTTTAAATTAATTATTGAATAACCTATTCAAAATCGTGCACTACTGGGCTCTGCAGTTTTGTGATGAAACATCTGTTTTCTGGCTAAATTATGTGGCAATACCACTGTGGATTTTCACCATACCATGGCCTCTTCAGTGCCGACCTGTGTACCCTCAACATTAATGGATGAAAAAGGAATTCAATATTTGTAATACTGTAATTTAGTCATGATCATATATTTTCATCAAAACAGGATCTCCTCAAGAGAGGGATGTATTTGAGAAGGCCTCCAGAAATATCTCATTTTATAGACATCCATCAGAAAATGTAAGTGCAAATCGACCCCACACAAACAACAGACCAAGGAATAATACTCCACTTGGACGGTTTTCATCATCAACACCAAATTTATCAGCTTCTGTAAATGGAAGACCGGGGGCCATTAATGGAAATGCACGTCCTCTAGCACCTTCACCGTCCACAGGAAACCTTTATCATCCATCACACACTCCAACAGGAAATCATTTACGTCCATCTTCCCCTTCACCAACTCCTCCACGACCACGCTCATCAGTACCATCATCTAATGGGCCAGACATCTCTGGGAAGTTTAAACTCCTCAGTCCTGCTGTAATTGGACAAGACATCCACCTCATTTTAAATCTACAAAATTTGACTCCTTATCACAGACCAGTGAAGGTGAATCTAAGCGCTTCCTCTGTCCTGTATACTGGAAGAAGAGTGAATGACATCTTCACAGACCAGAAGTCCCTTATTGTCAGTCCAAATCAAGGTACGTAAATATATGGTTCCAACAGCCGAGGAAGCAATCCCACCATGGCCTAGATGCTGATATCAATCTCTTGAAACTGAGAATGCTAGTTTGTTGGGGGGGGTTTGGAGAAAGTGAGATTTTCTCTCACAACCGATATTACAGAGGTTCTTGTACTGTTACATGTTTTATACACAGTGCACATTAATAATTAGTAAATTGGAGCTACAAGGGTTTATGTAACATACCAGGGCCATTATTTCTTTCACATTGATATCCCATAATGCAAGCTTCCAGATAAACAGAGTGTAATATAGAAGTTACACCCTAGCCCTGGTGCTTGATGGGATCCAAGGGCCCTCTACCACATAAGAAAACACCAGCATTACATATCACAATTATGGGCAGGGCCACAGATTTTGAATTAGAGTGAAATAGCTTTATTTACACCAAATATGGAGGGGGCTGGTGGAAGCAGGGCCGGGCCGACACAGAGGCTGGGGAGGCTCCAGCCTCAGGGCGCTCCAGCCTCAGGGCGCAGGCAGGGGCCGGCCAGAGGGAGAGGGACTGCTCAGCGCTCCTCCTGTCATTCCCTGAGCCGGGCCCGTCAGAGCTCCTCTCAACTCCATTATGTTCACTGCTTCAGGCCTTCAGCATCAGGCCCGCTGCCTCTGGCTCTAACTAGAAACACAGTAAGCAGGTGGGCGGAGCCTAACAAACCTCCGTTAGGCTCCGCCCACCTGCTTAATGTGTGGCAGTGCTGGGGCCTGATCCCAGAAGCCTGGAGCAGTGAACATAATGGAGGTGAGGAAGCAGCTCTGACGAGGCCCGGCATTAAGTACAGTGAAAATGCCGGACCCCTTACATGAAGTCTGTGGGCAGTCGGGGCACTACTAGGGGTTGTGGGGTGCACTACTGGAGGCAGTAGGGGACACTACTAGGGGCAGTGGGGGACACTACTAGGGGCTGTGGGGGGCAGTAGTGGGTTGCACTACTGGAGGCAGTGGGGTGCACTACTGGAGGCAGTGGGGAACACTACTGGGGACATTATTAGGGGCAGTGAGAGGCATTACTGGGAGATCAGGGGCGTGACAATTGCAGACACAGATGGTGTGATCGGGCACGGTGTCGGGGAGGGGCCCCGATCCAAAGTTTGGGGGGGGGGGCGCACTTGGGCAGCTCAGCCTCTGTTGGTGGTGGACTTTGTCCCAGCCCTGGGTGGAAGATTCATTGTATCTCAGCTAGAGCTTCTCATTAAACTCCAGTGGGGATACTGGCAGAATGGGTAGCCTTACCTTTCTGCTCTTAGTTGTCCTGCCCAACAACTACATACCACACAGCTGATACAGTCTGGAGCTTCCACAAACTATGGGCTGCAATAAAATGCACATGTGGGCTACAGGGGAAGCACTAGTGCTCTTGTAGTAGGCCCACTATCCACAGGTCTAAAACTATCCCAGGGGCAACATTAATGCTCTTGTAGCAGACCCACTATCTACAGGTCTAGTAACAGCCACAGGAGGGCAGCACTAGTGCCCTTATAGTAGTTGTAGTAGGCTGATTATCAACAGGTCTAGTAACAGCCACAGGAGGGCAGCACTAGTGCCCTTATAGTAGTTGTAGTAGGCTGATTATCAACAGGTCTAGTAACAGCCACAGGAGGGCAGAACTAGTGCCCTTGCTGTGAGGCCCACTATCTACAGGTCAAGAAACAGTCACAGGGCGCAACGCTAGTACTCTTGTAGTAGACCCACTATCTACAGGTTTAGAAGTAGCCACAGGAAGGCACCACTAATGCTCTTGTAGTATGCCCACTATACATAGGTCTAGAACTAACCCAGGGGGCAGCACTAATGCTCTTGTTGTAGGAACACTAGCCACAAGTCTACAACCATCACAAAGGGCATAACTAGTGCTCTTGTAGTGAGGCCGATTATCAACAGGTCTAGTAACTGCCACAGGAGGGCAGCAGTAGTGCTCTTGCAGTGGGCCCACTATATAGGTCCAGAAACAGTCACAGGGGCAGCACTAGTGTTCTTGTAGTAGGCCCA
Source organism: Bufotes viridis (assembly GCA_033119425.1). Taxonomy (NCBI): domain Eukaryota; kingdom Metazoa; phylum Chordata; class Amphibia; order Anura; family Bufonidae; genus Bufotes; species Bufotes viridis. The sequence continues at coordinate 243,484,495 of CM065594.1, read as the reverse complement.
TTAACCACAGGTCTAGAACCATCACAGGGGGCAGCACTAGTGCTCTTGTAGTAGGCTGATTATCAAAAAGTCTAGTAACAGCCACAGGAGGGGCAGCACAAGTGCTCTTGTAGTAGGCCAACTATCTAAAGATCTAGAAACAGTCACAGGGGGCAACACTAGTACTCTTGTAATAGACCCATTATCTACAGGTTTAGAAATAGCCACAGGAGGGCAGCACTAGTGCTCTTGTAGTAGCTCCACTATCCACAGGTCTAGTAACAGCAACAGCGGGGCAGCACTAATTCTCTTGTAGTAGGTCCACTACCACCAGTCTAGAACCATGACAGGGGGAAGCACTAGTGCTCTTGTAGTAGACCCACTATCCACATTTCTAGAACCGCCATAAGAGGGCAGCACTAGTGCTCTTGTGGTAGGCCCACTATCCACAAGTCTAGAACAGATACAGGGGGAGGGGGTAGGTCCACTATCTACAAGTATAGAAACGGTCACAAAAAGGAAGCAATAGTGCTCTTGCAGTAGATCCACTATCCACATGTCTACAACTGTCACAGGATGGCAGCACTAGTGCTCTTGTAGTAGGCCCATAATCCACATGTCTAGAAGGGCTAATGCCATAGTACATAAATGAGGGAATTGGTCACGATGGAAATTTTTTAAGTCAGCATTGCCATTATTTGCACTAAATTTACTAAACATTGCAAGTCATTTGATTAGGTAGTTGCATCTTTTAAATATGGCTACAGATGTTACTCCAGTTTTCATGCTAACCCCTGCAATGTGGGCATCCTAAAGTTTTCTTTTTCTCTGGACAACTTGTATAAAAATCACAGACATCTTAACAGCTTAATGTAGATTTCAACATGAGCACAAGGAGGTGCTATTTTACCTTAAATGATAACCCAGCCTTTTCATATAGCAACAAAAGAATACAGGAAAGTTGACATATTTAAATTACAAGAAAATGTGCAAAATGTTAATCTTCCTTTAAGTCCGATGTCAATGTAATGTCATTTACTGTGTTTTCCAGATGCACACATCACCTTGCAAATTCCCTACTCCCACTACTATCAATACATCAATTATGGGAATATGATACAAGTGGTTGCTCTTTGTGAATTACCTTTTGGTGAGAAAATTGTGGTTACAAAGAATTTGGTCTTGGAGAGCCCATCTATTGTAATCAAGGTAACATTAAAAGACAGTAAATATTTCCATAAAGGACATCAAAACAATAACCAGACAGGATAATGGAATAGTATGAAGTTGCTAAGTCCTGGTGCAAGTATTTAAAGGGGTTGTTTAAAGGGGTTTCCAAGATTTTAATGGCCTATCCTTAGGAAAGAAACAAATGTAGGACCTTAGGAAAGGTCATCATTATCAGATTGGTGGGGATCTGACTCCTGATACTCCCACTGTTCAGCTTTTTGAGAAGGCCGTGGTGCTCCAGTGAGCGATGCAGCTTCTTCCTAGGCCAGTGATGTCACATTCATGGGTCACATGGCCTAGACGTAGCTCAGTCCCATTCAAGTAAATGGGGCTTAACTGCAATACCAAGCATAGCCACTAATGGACAAAGCTATGCTTGGTAAGCTGTAAGGAGGCCACCGTGATGTGGTCTCCTTAAACCGCTGATGTGCGGGGGGCGTGGGCAAGGTCGGACCCCGCCGGTCAGATATTGTGACCTATCCTGAGGATAGGTCATCAACATTAAACACGCGGAAAGCCCCTTTAATAAAGCAACCCCTTTCCATATGCACATAACAGTCATAGAGAGGACCCCCCACCACCCCTCTTTACATAATATGAGGAAATTACCCAAACTATGATGGGTTCATACAAGCGTTCTATATAATCACTGTCATTGCCTGTAAGTGTAGTAGTATATGGTGCCCATTAGTCTTTGCAGCAACTCTATGTCCCGAAGGACTCCTCGTCAATGTCCAAAGGTCATAAAATGCGCCTGAAAAAAGTTTGCTTAGATGAGAAGTGGTATGTAACATATGGAGAAAGAACAAAAGCAAAAGTAGTAAGCCAAATCTCCTAGAGGAATGCATGGTGACATAAACCTCTTCTCCGTATCTCTGTGCCAAACTAGCCTAAAGTCCTGCATACAGCCTCAGAAATCGTATCCCTATACCTTTATTTTACTCTTGAATCATTTACACGTTCCATTATTATAACTATATCATGTGTTTTCTTCTTCCAGCCTCTAGGTAGTGCTATGCTGTACAAGACAATGGCTCTAGAGATTCGGTTTAGAAACCCCCTTAATATTACCATCAGGGACTGCATGCTGGTGGTGGAAGGAAGTGGCCTTATTGACCGTCAGCTTACTACTATGTGAGTATAACCCCGCAGCTACCCTCAAATGAACAAGAAGGGTCTAGGTCCTTTGGGAGAGAAGTGATAATGCTAATTAATCATTGCACGATATTATTAGTAAGAATACAAAACCATAGATATCTATTACTTCATTACTTGGAAATGAGACTTGCTATTCTGGTAGGGAAGTCTTGTGAAACATATGCCATACTGGTAGGACAGGTTGTTTGACACGCAAGGCAGAACTGCACCCATGTTCTAGGGATCAGATTATTACCTTTAATTGCATCCCGGTTATGACAGTTAAACATTATAACAATATAATAGACGTTGAAATCAGGAAATCATTGGGGGACATAAGACCTAATTAATGCTAGTTTCACACCTGTGCCTGGCTGTTCCTGCAAAGAATGTCGGCCGGATAAAACACACTGCGTGCAGCGTTTTATGAGTGTCCGATTTTCAGCATTTTTGCTGAGTAGCAGCTGGATTATATATAGTCAATGGGGTCCAGCAGCCGGCAGGTGGCCGTACTTGGTAAGACTCCAGCAGGCTGTTGTATGCCCTAACAGCTGGAGAATCAGCTGCAGGTGTGAAACCAAACAAATTTTTTTTGTATAATATTGGAAATTCAGCATTTGAGACACGGCATAAAATATCACTATGAAGGCCTATACAAAAGATATTCTTTCCAGTTCAACTAGTTGGGTTCGAGGTTCCCATAGAATATGAATTTAGATTGTTAAAGCAGTTTCCTCGTTTAAGTGCTTCTCTGGGCTATCGATAAGGATGACCTGTCCTCAGGATGGCTCAGTATCAGATTGGTGTGGATCCGACACCCGGTACTCCCACTGATCAACTGTTTTAGGCTACTTTTACATCTGCGTTTTCAATTCTGCTATTGAGATCTGTCATAGGATCTCAATAACGGAAGAAAAGCTTCAGGTTTGTCCCCATTTATTGTCAATGGGGACAAAACTGAACTGAACGAAACGAAATGCACCAGAATGCATTCCGTTCCGTTTTGTTGCGTCCCCATCACGGACAGTATAAAGCTGCAAGCAGCGTTTTTCTGTCAGCGATGTGGCGAAGGAGCAAGACAGATCCATCCTGACAAACAATGTAAGTCAATAGGGACGGATCAGTTTTCTCTGACACAATAGAAAATGGATCTGTCCCCCATTGACTTTCAATGGTGTTCATGAAGCGTCATGGTTATAGAAGACATAATATAACCGGATCCGTTCATGATGGATGCAGGAGGTTGTATTATTGTAATGGAAGCGTTTTTGCAGATCCATGACGGATCTGCAAAAAATGCTAATGTTAAATTAGCCTTAGGCTGCTGATGTGCCAGAAACTAACGCCCTTTGGGGTGGAAGCAGAAGGCTCTATACAAAGTAGCTTCTGACTCAGGTGTACTGCAGGTCACATGAGTGGGACCTGAGCTGCGGTACCCAGTTATGGCCAATACACAATGTGGAAAGCTGCCTTCAGCTCTGTGCACTGCATACTTTCTGGCACAATGGCAGCCTGAAACAGTGGGGTGGGGGTACCGGGTGTTGGGCCACCACCAATCTATTGATGAGCTACTGTATCCTGGGGATAGGTCATCAATATCTGTAGCCTGGGGAACCCCTTTAAGACGTACAGTACCCTACTATTTGACTTTATTAGCTTTCACAGACTCAGCCTAGCCATGTATTAGATGCTTGCCTATTCATTTGAATGGTGCCATGTAATACTACATCCCCCATCAATATAAGATGTTTGCCAGCCAACTTTTTTTTGTAAAGGGTAATAAAAAGCCTTCACTTTTTATAAGTGGACCTTAAGTGGCCAAATGTATGTAACAGTATTAAGTACTTCATACTATAGAGGCCTCCAAATGTATGAACATTAAGGGTGTTCATACTATAGAGGCCTCCTATGCAACTGCTCCGAGGACCGTTGAGTGAGGGGCCCAATTCCAAGGTTGTTCTTGTCCTCATTTTAATAGGATGTGGTCTCCATAGGTCCTAGAGACAAAATAGAAATTGTAGGACTTCTTGTTTCTGGTAGTTTGGATTGTGGTGTTAACCTGCTGAAAGGGCCTTCAATTGTATAATTGCTACAAGACACTGTATGCCACTGTATATTAGAGATGTCATTTATCTGTCAGCAGCGCCATGGTAGTCACTGATAAATGTTTTCTCTGTTATTTACAGGGTGCCCTACCTGAGACCAAACGAGAAGATAAGATTCAAGGTGGAGCTAACGCCATACAGGCCGGGCACAAGACAACTTATAGTGAATTTTAAGTGTAAACATTTTACAATTAAAGGCTACCAGATACTCAATGTGAATTCCTGGTAACCTGCAGCCAGTGCCCAGTGGGCGATCATATTACCCATGGTATTTGTGAATTTAAAAATGTACAATTTTCGGACTCTCTCTTAAAGGGAAAGAATCATTTTATTATAAAATACCTATGCAGTCGGCCAGTATTAATGACTCAATATCCATGGTAATTAAGTGTTATTATGTGTACATTCAAGTAGCTAGTCCCTAAAAATAGGGATTCGCTACTGATTTACCCACCCAGACGTCGGAACAGCATCCTTCTGCCTCAACTTCCACCCGTAATCTGTGAGGGACCAAAGTGTCGTCTACAGTATAAACAATTAGGTGTCAAGTCCCCCCTTGCATTGGCCCACATATATAAATGCCTTAGCGTGTCATGTTGTCATCCAACCATACAATGGCAGTATTTCTGTTACAAACTGACACAGGATACGCCAAGGCAGGGATCAGCAACCATCAGCACTCCAAGGTATCTATCATCTATCTATGAGACTGAAAGTCACCAACAGCCAAAAAAATCTGTTACCTATTGACTTACAATGATTTTAGTGCCGCGTCAGGTTTGTTCTATTTTAATGTAAGACAACTGCATGTGAATTAGAGATTATCGGCCGAGAGATCGGCCAGTGTATATAGCTCTTAAGCTGCACTCTTATCAGTAAGATAAGAATTGAGCTATAATGAGTGGTTAGGAGGTCAGAGATAAGGAGCCGTCAGCTGAGCTGCCTAACAGGAAAGAGCAAAAATACAGAGCCTGCTGCTAGAGAAACTCAAGGCTGTATGGAGAAAAGGGCTCAACATGTTAAATAAAAAAAGATTTTTAGATCAAAATGAGAACAATCATGCAACAATAATAATAATAAAAATTGCCCCCAAGGTATCTATTCATAGTGTGCTCTCTCACAGGCGCTTAAAAAGGCTGCCTCGCAAAGAGGAAACTGCAGCTATCTACTGATTGCCACAGGTCTGGCTTCCCGAGCCACAAGCATTCGCTACAGGTGAAATATCATAGCAGAGAACTGCTGTCTGTGAAGATGGCCATACACATTATATTAATGTAGGCCGAACCTGATGATTTTAGTTAGTGTCTCACCGTCTAATAAGTAGCATAACTAGAACTGACTGGGCCCTATAGCAAATTTTTCAATGAGCACCCCCCCCCCCACTTCAGCAACCCCCTCCTCCCGTGCAACCCTCATTCCTGCGGCTGCTCAAGTTATCTCTCTCAGACCAGGCCAGGCAGCTGCTCTGTACTTTTCTTACACGTATATACTGTATGTCATGTCACTGTATATACTATGACTATATATAATGTCATTGTATAATCCTGTAGAGGGCCCTGACAATAAAATCCCTTTCAGTCCTCCTCCTGGGTGGGCCCTTTCTGAGTTCGGGCCCGTAGCAACCGCTTCCCCTGCTTCCACTATGGCTACGCCCTGTATCTAATATCCCACAATAATCTAGTGTTCCGACTCTCAGAAGACAGATGTTGGGAGAAAGAAGAGTTGTGCATGTTAAATTTCCCACACACCTGATCCTTTTGCCCTTATTGGAAATAAGCCACCAACAGAGGTATCTGGCAATACCTTTTGTCCACTCTTCCCATTGAAACCACACGCACACACAGCCAGGTTGAGTATGTAAGTGTATAGGTGAGTCGGAAGGAATAGGTGTAATTTATCTAAGGTGTATGGCTAGCTTTTCCACACTTTCTCATAGATCTCAAGTATGGGATGATACCCTCTATGCTGTAAGACACCCCCTTTAATGTCATTTTAGCATTATTATTGCTATTATTAATATTATTATTATTATAATAATAAACTAGTGATAATGATTTTGTATGCTGCATTCCTCACTGGCGTGAATGAGCATCTAGAGGCTCTTTACGCAGAGCCTGTGTCTCAGTAATGAAGAAACCAGATTTTATTTCTGTTCGACTCTTCTAAATGTACAACTGTTTTTTTTTCTGTTCGACTCTTCTAAATGTACAACTGCTGTTGGGTTTAAGAAATAGTTTTTGCATAACACATAGTAGTCAGTCATTATAACCTATTTATAAGCCAATGTTAAATGCCTATATAAAGCTATTCTGAGCGAGCAATGTTATTTATGTATTATTTATTACCATGAATGTATCTGCCTCTTGCTTGGTCTGCTTCAATAAAACGAGATGTGTTTCCTAAATGACAGTGGAAATGAAATATGCGTCGGTTGTATTTCTTTCAAAAATTAGAACCCGACATAGAAAATAAATAAACTTCAAGTCTACAGCCTTATCATATTGAGCAGAGTGATTTCCTATACTCAGAGAGCTAATACATATCACTGGATTATTTATAAACATATATTGTACCTATGAATAAACCAATAATATGGATTAGG